>KE464002.1:0-48121 GCA_000387445.2 Pythium aphanidermatum DAOM BR444 | reverse complement strand
GATCTCTTCGCAGTGGAACTCGAGAGTCTGGATTGGCTAGTTGATGTTTATGTGGATGGGTCTTGTCGCGTCCGCCGTCTCAAGTTTCGACATACTACAGTGGTGGATATGAGCTGTGTCCACACTTTCTTCGATACTCTTGGGGACATGACGCATCCAATGACGCTACATTTGCGTGAGCTCAACTTTCATGTGATCGAACGAGTCGTCATCGATAGCTCCCGCGGTCCAGTGTTGAATTCGTGCTTGAAGATGCTGGAGAAGAATTTGACACTTCGTGAGTGCCGCGCGGTGACTCTGTCGAGACTTCGAGCAAAGCAGTTCGAAGAGAGTTTCCGGCGGTATGACGGCCAGCTTCTGAAGATCCGCAAGGCTCCGCTTGATATGCGCAGCAAGTTGGCGTTCCTGAGTGTCATCGAGATACTACAAAATTCTTCAAAACGGCATCGAGATGAAGGTTCGACTCACCGTGTTCGACTGTCTGGTATAGGTAGCATCGACATATTGTCGAACGTGTTGGGCTTTGCTGCTGAGTGCCATGTGCGAGAGTGTGTAATGGAGCTGCCGCCTTCAACTTGGTGAAGAGTACATGACAAGGCATATGCGGAGTTGCATCATAATAGTGTATTCAAAGTAAGGATCTCCAGTTCACGCCGAGGACGTCGGCTCCCATCCAGCTGCCGCATTTCGCGCAGCGTGATCCGCCACGTCGTTCCACTTGGACTGCCAGTCAGTCTTGCCGGTGTGCGCCTTAACGTGGCGCCATATAATGCGTCGGGATCCTCTCTCCTTCACCAGTAGCTCGAGCAGGTCGCGATTCAACACCGGATTGCCGTCCGCCTTGATCCAGTTCTTCTTCTGCCAGTTGGCAACCCACTCGGTCATCGATCGGATCAACAGCATGCTATCGGAGAAAATGTAGAGCGGTTCCTGACCCGACAGATCTTCCTGGTTCGCTCGCTTCATGGCCTCGAGAGCAGCGAGATACTCGGCACGATTATTAGTCGCACGCTCTTCGACCAGCTTTTTGGCGATATTCCAAGTCGGGTTGTGTGGGAAAATGCACGCATATCCTGCCTGGCAACCAAACCGACCGTTCTGCAGCGCACTGCCATCGCAAAAGGCAACGAGCGAGTCAGGGCGCTTTGGATCCGGATCGCCAGTCTGTGGAGTGGTTGCTTCTAAATGATCCTTCACGAATGCTTCAGCTTCAGCCTTGGTCGCAAACTTTTTGTACTTGGCACTAAAGAGCCCCTCGATCTGTACCTTGGCATCGTCCCACTTGTCATACACGCCTGGCTTCCTTCCCTTTGCAACTGCATACCAAAATGGACCCTTTGGCTTGCCTGCGTGACTCGGATCGTCCGACTTGTCCTGGAGTGACGCACGTCGCTTCGTCTCTGGTGGCGAGATCGACGCATCCTTGACTGGCTGTGCGTCCTCGGCAGAGCGGGCGCGCTTTCGTGTTGCTGGTGCCGCCGTCATCTCCTCAGCCATCACACTGCGTTCCGCATTGCCACGCACACCAGTGCCATGGGTCGCCAGGAACGCGTCTGCCTCACTCTGCGTTGCGAACTTCTTGTAGCGCGCCCCTGCAAAGCCCTTGACCAGCACTTCGGCCTCTCCCCACTTGCGGAACACGCCCGTTTGACGGCCAATCGCCACGGCGTAGAAGCCGCCGCTCTTGCCCATGGTCGTCGCGTTCACGCACACGCTCGTGATTCACACTGACCCCATGGCGATTTTTAGCTCTTCGGAAGGTTTCCACCTGAGTCGGTGCCCTGAAGTATCGGATATCTGATACCTAGGTACACAGGTATCTTGCGAAATGTGGGTTTCTAACATTGGTAGACCCTACCCTAGACATCCTTCACTGTGTCGGATCATGTTTAGGATGTTTAGGCTGATTTGGGCTTCAAGTGACTTACAGCCAATGGAGCAACGGAGATGGTGACGTGTCGTCTTTAGCAGTATGTTCGAGACTTTGGATGGCAATTTGGTCTAGAAGTTACGATACTGTGAAGGCATCTCCAGCCCAACGCAATTTATTTAGTATTTATTCCACATCGAAGCAAGAGATCACGAACAGGAACGCACATGCGCGACAAGCGGGTGCTTCATAATGAGTGCAGGTGCTACGACATAACTACCGTCGTTACTTGATGTATCAACATCAAATTTATACCGCTTGAGCAGGTTGGCTGCAACAACACGAATCTCTATCATTGCAAGATTCTTCCCGAGGCACGCACGCGGTCCGGAGCTGAATGTAAACGCCACGGATGAAGGAACATTGACCATCTGACCAGTTCGTCGGTAAAGCCAACGGTCCGGTTTGAACTCTGACGCGTCCTGGCCCCAGACATGAGGACTACGAGCTAGCATGTACGCCGATAGAGTCACCAATTGACCCTTTTTGATGAAGAGGTCGCCGCTTAATACAACGTCCACAGTTGCCTGTCGTCTAATCTGTGGAATCACGGGATACAATCGAAGCGTTTCTTGGATTGTGGCCTCCAAGTATGTCAGTCTTCGCACTTGATCAGAAGTGATGTACGCAGCACTATCGGTAAGGGCATCACCACACTGTGCTGATAGTTCATCTCGGACTTTTGCTTCGACTTCTGGATTTCTGGCCAGTGCATACAAAAACCAGCATAGCGTAAGTGCGGTTGTATCTCGAGCAGCCAATATGAATGTCAGTAAGAAATCGACGAGGTCCCCTGCCCTTTGGCCCTCAAGATCTTCTTTGACGTTCTCAGCAAATAATTCCACAACGCTTTTTGCCCTTGTGGAAATGAGCTCACTCGGGCATTCAGTTGTCGACAATGTCTGCACACTCACCTCGACAAGAGGTCTCAACCAGTCATATACTCCGTCCATCACCTTTGCCATTCTGCCTTCAGGACCGATACGAAACCGTCGCTCAAGTCTCCATAGCCAAGGTGGCAACATACCTCGACGTTCGACGACTGGAGGAGCTGTGTCTGCTGCGAGCTCAAGTGGGTGAGATATCGATGAGCCGATACATTGATCGCTGATTCCAAGTCCGATCTCAATGAATGTCTGCAGTGTGAACTGATGCAAAAGCTTCCTCAAGTCAACGGCTTGAGCTTCTTGTACGTGAGAGTCCAGGACTCCACACATCTGCAACATGTTTTTCTTCATTGACGATACCATAAACGCCCTTAGCGCTGGCGCCGAGAAGAACTTGGCGGCAATCCGACGTTGCCGATGCCATCGTTCACCATCCGATGCAAATAGAGCATCGCCCATCAGATCGCGCACAATCTCGTACTGCAACTTGCCCTTGACAAAGACTGCGAAGTGGTCGTTTGTGATCTCTTCAAAATGCTCTGGCTTGGTCAAGACGAGGAGATCAGGTAGCCCAGGAATCCGAAGAGCAAAGGGCTCACCGTGAAACTGCAAACTCTTACGAGTCATCCAATCGTAGATATCATGGCGGTGGCGAAGGACGTCAATCAGGTTGCCAAGTAGAGGCAGTGAGCTCGGAAGCGCATGGATTGTCACTGCCAGGGACTGTTCCACCTTGGGCTGGGCGCCTGAGTCCGTCCTTCTCACGCGGCGCGTATACAGCACAACGGCGGAGGCCGCAGCAGCCATAGCTAGCGCTGTTAGAGCCAGCGCGGCATCAGTGCGCGCGTTCAGGGCCATCGGGCGCCGTCGAGGTAGACGAACAATGGTGGCTGCCCTGTCGTCGTCATCCGACCGTGCCTCGATGGACGAGACCAGGACAGGAAGCGATGCGTTGCTAGATGAGGGGAGCACCAACCTTATAAGGTTGGTGCCCATAAATGGTGATACAGTTGTTGAATGGGGGGATGGATGTCAGATCGTAGAAACGCGATTCTATTCTAAAGACAGATGCCTAATTGGAGATTTATGATTTCAAGGTCGTACATTTTCGATTAGGCACTGCTGCGAAGTCTGCGTTGAGCTGGTCAACTAGACGACTCGAGTTCATGCTCCTCTCTCTCCCACTGAGACCATGGAGACAGGAGACAGTAAAGGAAAGGCGGAGGACTGGACGCCATGTTCAGAGCTACACTGTTTGGGATAGAAACTCCCACATGTTTGCATACCGATCTTCTCAACGGAGGCCCTGCCTGATTGTGTGTAGAAACGTACGCATTTCCTCATCTTTATCGGGCGATCATCATGCTACCGTTAAGAACTAATCATTTGAGCCGCGATCTTGCATGTGCAACACCATCTAATTAGATTCGTTTACTTCATGCATGGAAGGGTGTCTTGCATCGAGTGGAAATACATACACGAATTGAACCATCTCCTTTATTTATCCATTTATGCAATTCGCTTGACTTTCGTCAGTAGCGGGTACTTCATCATTAGTGTTGGTGAGTCGACGTAGCTGCCATCATTGCTGGGATCAATCTCGAGATCGTACCGATGAAGCAAATTTGCTGTCACCACTCGGAGCTCTAGCATGCCAAGTGGCTGGCCAATGCACGAGCGTGGCCCGGCGCTAAACGAGAAAAACTTGGCAGGATGTTCACTTCGAATCTTCCCCGTCTGGACGTCGATCCACCGTTCTGGCTTAAACTGTGCTGCATCGGGTCCCCACACGCGAGGATGCCGAGCCATTCCCCAGGCTCCCAAGCCAACCAGTTGCCCCTTACGTACAAACACATCACCACGCACCAAAGTATCACAGGCCGCTTGCCTTACGGTGAACGGGGCAGCAGGAAATAGACGAAGTGTTTCGTGAATCACCGCCTCGAGATAAACCATGGACTTGATGTCTTCGGGTGTAATATACGCATTTCGGTCTTTGTGGCTGAGCTGAGTATCAAACTCATCGCGGAGTTTGTGCATTACGACAGGATGGTCGCGTAAAGCCAGCAGCATCCAGCAGAGTGTCAATCCTGTGGTGTCGCGAGCAGCAATGACAAACGTGAGCATGAAGTCGACCAGGTCGTCGGCACGTAGGCCTTCTATATCGTCGCCACCGTGATCGATGAAGAGTTCGATAACACTCTTAATATCATCACGAGTTGTTGAGCACTCTCCTTCCGATCGCTTTGCCGTGCTGGCTGCAAGACTCGCTTCAATGGTTTCATGGAGCCAAGTCGTGACGATCTTCATGTGGCGTTTCATTTCTCCTTCTGGTCCGACACCGAGGAACCGTTCCACTTTCCACACCCATTTTGGAAGCTGGAAGCGCCGACCAATAACTGGAGCTGACGCATCCAGGCCTTCCTGAAACGGATGAGGATTCTCGGCACCGATGCAGTTCAGACTTACGCCGACACCCATCTCAGCAAACGTTTCAATCGTGAACTCCATGATCAAGTTGCCGATATCCACCGTCTCACCACGAGCCTCCGCAGCGTCCAGGACCTGACAAACCTGCGCCATGTTCTTCCGCATACTGTTCTGCATGAGAGTCCGTAGTACTTTGGCCGAGAAGAAACGACTGGCGGCCTTACGCTGATGGTACCAACGAGCACCGTCCGAGGTGATCATTCCAGCACCGAACATGTCCCGCACCAGGTCCATGAGGTACTCACCCTTGGGAAAATTATCGAGCTGTGTAATGGTGATGTCGGCAATATCCTCCGGCAGAGTGAACACGACGATCTCAGGTTGACTTGGTACGCGGAAGCTCCAGGGCTCACCGTTGAAACGTAGGCTTTGCTTGAGCATCCATCCGATGGAGCCGTCCTGATCTCTGAGGATGTCGATCACATCACCAACAAGCGGCAATCTATTAAGTGTCGTGTGAACTTTGCGTCGTGGCTTGGCATCATAGTCTCCACAGCTATGATGTTCACTGGGACTGGTTGATACGAAGAAGAACGCAACAGATGCGAGTGCGACAGCGCCGACGGCCAGTGCGATCTGTGCCTGAGAGTCGCGTAGGAGAGACGGCAAGAGCATTGTGAGTAGATGGCGAGACGCAGAGTGAGTGGCGATGTCCAGAGACTGCCTGTGGGTGGTGGCTCACGTCTGCGTGGCGCAGCATCCGAGCAGAGGAGACCGTCAGTCGCCAGAGCCATGTGCCCATCTACGGACAGTGAGCTATGTCTTCGCCTATGAAGCCACGCCAATGGAAAATCTCAAAAGAGGGTAGAATGAGGGGCTACATGGAAACTACTTTACATCGTATTTTGAGAAAATCGACTATGGTTTTGATGTCTCACTGCGACTGGTTTTGAGATCGAGCATGGATACTGACCGTTCTTGCGTGATTACGGCGTTGAAGTGGAAGCCCCAGTTGGGAACCTACGCGGGAGGAAGTGCCTCTATGAGTCCATCGAGTCTCAGCATCACGGCTGTCAACGGAAACACAGTCACGCGCAGGCGTCCGAGTGTCTCGGAGACTCGCAGGCGATCAAGGCGTCCTCTTGAAATGGAGCAGGTCTCGAACTTCCGTACTGTAGTGAGGACCCACATCTATTGTAAGCGTTTCCTGTTTCACCATCTCATCAAGCAAACTCTGAACGTTCTCTGATAAAGGAGATCTGCATGACTTGGATGATGTGCAATGAACTGGCACTGAGAGAAGAAGCACACGGCACAGGTTTCGTTGGGTTGGACGATAAGATTCACAGCGTCATATATATGTTTTTCCTTCGTGACGATATGAAATTGCCATCAGGAGTGTAGGATGGTATGACAGATCACACCGGCGTACTTCGAAAGTACATGTACGATATCACGAGTCGTTGTCTGTGTTATGCGTTCACGTCTTCGACCACAGAGAGCAACAGGGGTTTCGTGCACCTCGATCATTAATCGCGCAGCTGCACTGTTGCGAGGAGTGGGTGGAGCATGGTCAAAGTAGGTGCTACCTCGTACATGCCGTCGTTACGCTGATCGATGTCAAATGAGTACCGACGGAGCAGGTTCGCCGTCACGATCCGCAGCTCGAGCATGGCCAATTTCATCCCGAGACAAGTACGTGGTCCTGCGCTAAAGCTGAAATACTTGAACAAAGATGCCTGTAGGATCTCTCCTGACGTAGGGTCGATCCATCTCTCAGGCTTGAAATCGGCAGCATCCGGACCCCAGACGCGAGGGTTGCGAGACGTAGCGTATGCGCTCATACCAATCAGTTGGCCCTTGCCTAGCACCGTCTCCCCGCAAATAACTGTGTCTTGTATGCATTGACGCATGGTGAATGGCGCCGCAGGGTACAATCGGATAGTCTCCTTGATCGCCGCCTCCAAGTACACCAGAGACTTGATGTCATCCGATGCCAAGTAGCCTTTGTGATCGCTTGGCAGCTTCTCGTTCATCTCGTCCCATATCTTTTGTGCGACCTCTGGATGTTGGCCGAGTCGGTAAAACAACCAGCACAACGTGTCCGCTGTGGTGTCTCGTGCAGCAATCACGAACGTGAGCAAGAAGTCGGCCAGATCATTCGCTGAACCACCTTCGGTTTCTTCATTCGCCTGCTCCACGAAAAGCTGCACAACGCTCTTAATGTCCGAGTTCGCGCCCTTCTTTTGCTGGGCGTTTTCGAGACTCTCCTGAATGACTTCGTGGAGCCACTTCTCCACGATCTTTCGGTGCTTGCGCAGCTCGGCTTCTGGACCAATGTTGAGCCACCGCTCCGTTCTCCACAACCAAGCAGGCAGACGGAATCGTCTCGCAGTCACAGGTGCAATCACATCCAGTGCATGCTGGAACGGGTGAGGGTTCGCAGCGCCGATGCACTTGAGATCCACACCCATTCCCAGCTCTGCAAACGTGTCCATCGTGAATTCCATGAACAACTGCTTCAGATCCACTTGCTGGCCCTGTGCCATCTTGCCATCGATCACATGGCACACTTTGGTCATGTTCTTCTGCATCGAGTCCATCATAAGTGCACGCAGCGTCTTGGCCGAGAAAAACTTGACAGCGGCCTTGCGCTGGTGGAACCACCGTGCACCATCAGAAGCAACGACGCCAGCACCCAGCATATCCGTGATGGAGTCGATCTGGTACTCCCCCTTTGGGAAGATGTCGAACTGCTTCGCCGTGATCTCCTCAATCGCCTCAGGCATGGTGAACACGACGACGTCGCCAACACCCGGAATCGCAAACTTCCACGGCTCCCCATTGAACCGGCGTGCATTCTCGTCCAGCCAGTGGTAGAGTCGATCCCCATTCGCAATACGCTCGACGAGATCACCAAGAAGCGGGTAGCCCGTGCCGAGACTGTGGACCTTGCGCGGGTTCTCCGGCATGTTCTCCTGTCGCTTCGGTCGCTTGACCGCATGGAGGACATACGCGAGAATCGCCAGCACGCCACCGAGCGTGAGTGCGGTTTGGATCTCTTGTGGCGTCGCGTCCGCGAGCATCTTCATGTGTGCGCTTGTGGTGGTCAATGCGGAAATGGCAAGACGCACCTGCTGGTGGGCATGGACTTCTGCCGCAGACGTCCCTCTGGGATTTGGACCAATGACGGCGAGCACCTCAGTACATTGGTCGAAAAATCACAGAACGACGAGCCTCCGCCTTCTCCTGCTTCAGGAGCCAAACCGCATCAAAGAAGATGCGATGTCGAGGCATCGTCAAATGCCAAAGCTCGGTGGACACGAGTCCATGGGACACCACAACGCGAAACGACCGGGACTCAAGAAGTCCAGGTGACAGTGTCACTGACACGATGGATGTGCCATCACGTGCGTTGGACGCCCTGACCATCAGACGGGAACAGCCCGTATGAGGACCTCCTCGTCATGGAGTCCCAATAAAGGAGAGTCTCCATTGGAGACTTTCACTTGCTCATGGACGCGGGAGAAATAGCCGGCGCCAAAAGTGGAGAGGACCAGCTGGCATTCACGCCAGGTTTTGAGAAAGGACGCGCGCATTGCCTCGTCTACCGGGATTATGCTGCCTTCGGAGCATATCAGACCCACATCCAGTTGACTCAACTCATGGTGGCGTACTGGACGGAGGCAGCATGCAGGGATCAACACATGCATGTATCTCTACTGTAGTGGCTAGACAAGTCCAGCCTGTGATACTGAGTTCACCTACCACTACACACTTCAACATTCTCACCACCATAGAGATACGTACCACCTTTTGCTCTTTGCCGTCCTGATACCAAAAGACGGTAGAGTCAACTTCAAGCCACGCGATCTTATCGCAATGATGTGACCATGGCCATGAGCGGATGCTTCATGTAGTTGGTCGGCGAGACAACGTAGCTGCCGTCGTTGGCGGGGTCAATGTGGAGGTCATAGCGATAGAGTAAGTTGGCGGTCACGATACGTAGCTCCAGCATGCCGAGACCCATGCCCACACAGGTGCGAGGTCCAGCAGAGAACGTGAAGAACTTGTGCAACGGTTCCTGTACGATTTGACCAGTCACAGGGTCAATCCATCGCTCGGGCTTGAAGGATGCAGCGTCTGGACCCCATACACGAGTGTTGCGTGCCATTGCGTACTGGCTGAGCATCACGAGCTGGTTCTTGCGTAGCACGATGTCGTCGCAGATCACAACGTCTCGCCCAACCTCACGAAGTGTACACGGCACCGCCGGGTAGAGACGCAGGACTTCCTTGATAGTTGCTTCGAGATAGACAAGAGATTTGATGTGCTCAGCAGTCAGGAACGGAATCACTGCCTCTGTTTCTTGAGGAAGCTTGGCTCCCATCTCAAGACGGATGCGCTCCCGTACTTTTGGATGCTTCCCCAGTGAATAGAAAAAATAACTGAGAGTCTCCGCTGTTGTGTCTCGCGCTGCAATCACAAACGTTAACGTAAAATCCACGAGTTCTTCTGGATCGAGCTCGCTTTCGGTCTGCTCGTGCTCTACAAACAGCTCGACAATGCTCTTGACATCGTCTGCATCTTCGGACAGACCCTCGTGACGCTTCGCCATCACCTTTTCCAAACTCTGAGCTATCGTTGCGCGAAGCCAGTCGTACACAATAGTCTTTTGCTTGGCCAGTTCACCTTCAGGTCCAATCTTTAGCCAACGTTCAGCTCTCCATAGCCAAGCAGGCATCCGGAAACGCCTCGCAGTGATCGGAGCAATCGTATCGAGAGCGTGCTGGAAAGGATGTGGCTTCGTCGCGCCGATGCATCTCAAGTCTGCACCCATGCCAAGTTCCGCAAACGTATCCATCGTGAATTCCAAGAAGAGCTGCTTTAGATCGACCGGCTTGGAGCTGTGGTGCCCGAGAATCGCGCGGTCTAGAACTCCGTACACTGCCTCCATGTTCTTTTGCATCGTCACCATCATCATCGTTCGCAACGTCTTTGCTGTAAAGAACTTGACTGCTGTCTTGCGCTGATGGTACCAGAATGGTCCGTCCGACGCCAAGACACCAATCCCAAACATGTCCTGCAGCAGATCGATGTGATACCCTCCCTTGGGAAATGCGTCGAACTGCGTCGCCATGACTTCTTCGACAGCCTCGGGTGTGGTCAGCACGACCACGTCTTCTTGACCCGGGATCTTAAACTTCCAGGGCTCTCCGCCAAAACATTCCGAGTGGTGTGTGATCCAATCGTACATGCGCTCGCCGTTATTGATCTGCGTCAAGAGATCGCCGAGCAGCAGGTGGCTCGTGGCCAACGAGTGGATCTTCCGCGGCTGGCTCGGCATGTTGTCCAGCGTCTTGGATGCTGCTGATGAGAGTCGAGTGAGTACGAGGTACGCGAGCAGTGTCGTTACACCACCAGCCACGAGCGCAGTGGTGTCGGTGCCTCGTAGCCTCTCAAACAGCTTGTCGGTCATCTCGTCGAGACGTGCTATGAAGCAATTGTGGCAGCTTGGCACCCTTGAGGCTGAATGAAAAATGAATGGGCGAGAGCGACTGGAAGCCATGCAGCAGTGGACATGAGCTGAGGTATCAGTGGGAAGGAATGATACATGGAGCATACAGATTCCGAGTGAAAACGCGCTATGAAGATGAGAGATGCCACACCGAGTCATTATGGGTGTGGTCATCGTGTGACTTTCGTGATACTGCGGCGGCGATCACACCCCCTACCTTGGCCTCCACTGGCGCACCGCTGCAGTCCGCAACTTCTCGTCAAGATCGATGCAACAACAGGCGATGCGTTCGCTACGAGTCATTTCTGTCTCGAGCACTGATACATTTCGGTCGTTCGACACCATACAAGACAGAAGGAAACCTTCCAGTGTGGCTGTAGATGCTCCATCGCTCATGGGGGGTCGATCGTCGTGAAGGAAAAGGCCAGTTAGTGATCGAGGAGATCGTTTCTGGCCTTGAAGCCGTTGGGATGCTGTTGCCCTCCAGACTCGATAGTTCGCACAAGTTGTTCATGGCTACACCTCATCAAACGAAGCAGTTCGTCCCCATCACCTCGTGGGCTCGTTTCTGGTGTGATCCAAGCGATGGCTCGTTTAACTTCTGCGGGTGGCGTGCGAGCAGTGTGAGGAGCTCACAAGAAGCGCTGTCCGTTGCGCTTGAGGTGACTCGTGTTGGTAGATTCGCCACGGCTGTCTCGCCCCTGTCGCGATCGAGCCGCCAGAGCCCATGGTCTCACTTTCGAATCGCCCCCACGCATAACTGTAACGTGAGAATGGTCCTTGTGCTTCCTCCCACCGCCAAATTGGACGCGACGCAAGTCGCATTGGCTGGCGGTGCCCTGTTGGCTGCCTACAAGCTTGTGCAATGGTATCGATCTCCTGTTGAGAAGACGCCAGCAGCTGCTACGATCCACACACTGCCGTCCACGCTTCCGGTGGTGGGCAACATGCTGGACGCCATCCAGCACGGCGACCAGTGGCACGATTGGATCACGCAGCACTGCGTGGAGCTTGAGGGAGCGTTGTGGAGACTCAAGATGCCCGGACGAGCCGACGTGATCATGATCTCGACGCCAGAGATGATGGAGGATGTCACAAAGACTCACTTCGACACGTTCATCAAGGGTCCGTTCCAGCACGACTGGCTGCGGGACTACATGGGCGATGGCATCTTCACCAGTGATGGTGAGCGTTGGGTGAACCTGCGGAAGACAGCGGCTCGGTTCTTCTCGGCTCGGCTTTTACGCGAACACATGACGGAATGCATTAAGAAGAACGCAGTAGACGTCTACCGCGTGCTCGACAATGCCGTGGAGCGGGATGAAGTCGTAAATCTCCACCAGCTTTTCAAGGAGTTTGCCATGCAGGCGTTCGCCAAGATGGGCTTCGGTATCGACATCAACTGTGTTGGCGCTTCAGAAGACCACCCGTTCCAAGCGGCGATGGACACCGCGGCTCAGGTACTGGTCACTCGCTTCCGTCGACCCGTATGGGTCTGGAAGCTGCTGCGGTGGCTCGATGTTGGCGTTGAGGCCAAGCTGAGCCGTGCTATTGCCATCACAAACGAGGCTGTGTATCGAATGGCACGTGAAAGCATTGAGATCACCACGAACCCGGCGACGAAACTCGCCCAGGCGAATGGCACGTATCGCCCCAAAGGTGTCCTCGAGTTGTTCTTGCAGGCAGTCGATAGTGAACACATGAAGACAATCAAAGTCGAGGATCTGCGCGATTTCGCGCTGGTCTTCATGGTCGCTGGACGAGATACAACGTCGGACACGTTCGCATGGTTCTTCTACCATGTACTGAAAGACCCCGTTGTCGAGCGGAAGCTCCGTGAAGAACTCGCGCGTAAGCTACCAGACTTCTTAAAGAGCCCGACCGCAGACAGTCTCAAGATGGAAGACATGGCAAGTCTGGTGTACCTCGAAGCCACGATCAAGGAGACGCTCCGCTTGTATCCACAGCCACCGTTGAACATCCGGGAGTGCACACAGGACACCGTGCTAAGCAACGGCGCACTCGTTCGCAAGGGCGAACTGATCGGTCTTGCGGCCTTTGCCATGGCACGCAACCCCGTTGTGTGGGGAGATGACGCCGCAGCCTTCAATCCGGATCGATGGATCGATGCCAACTCGCACCAGCTCAAGACCATTTCGTCGTTCAAGTTTATTGCCTTCCACGCGGGTCCTCGCTCCTGTCTTGGCGAGA
This sequence comes from Pythium aphanidermatum DAOM BR444, assembly GCA_000387445.2. Lineage (NCBI taxonomy): Eukaryota > Oomycota > Peronosporomycetes > Pythiales > Pythiaceae > Pythium > Pythium aphanidermatum. The sequence goes on along the minus strand of KE464002.1, from coordinate 35,145 downwards.
ACCTCGCTATGCTTGAGCTCAAAATGCTGATCGTCAACTTGTTCGCCCGCTACACGTTCGACATGTTACCGGGCAACGATGGCGCATACGATGTTTCGATGGCGATGTCGCTGAAGCACCCGCTTCTCGCGCGTCTCAAAAAGGCCTCGTACAAGGACTGCTGAGTGTGGGGAAGCCGTTGAGGTATTCCATACGAGTGAATGGATAACGTAGTTGTAATAATTGTCATTTTATGAATATACACAATGCCGTGGGCTGCGTCACAAAGGTGTCGCCATCGCTCGCAATGGATGCTTCATCTGCATGGTAGGCGCAACAACATAGCTACCATCATTGCATCGGTCAATCTCAAACTGATAACGACTGAGCAAGTTGGCAGTAACGATGCGGAGTTCAAGCATCGCCAGGTTCATGCCAATGCAATGCCGAGGACCGGCACCAAAGCTGAAAAAGCTTGTTAACGGGACATGAAGGAGCTCACCAGTAGAGGGATGAATCCAGCGTTCGGGACGGAACGTATTGGCGTCTTCACCCCACACCTTCGGGTTTCGATTCACTGCATACGCACACATCCCAGCGAGCTGCCCTTTGCGAACCATCACACCTGGACAGACCTCGGTATCGCTGACACACTCGCGCATGGTGAACGATGCGGCTGGAAACAATCGAATAGTCTCTCGAATCACTGCGTCCAGGTATACTGTTGATTTCAGGTGATCACTCGTCAAGTATCCGCTCGAATGGTGTGTTTCCACTTTGGAACTGAGTTCACTGCGTAAACGTTCTTCGACTTGGGGATGCTGGCCAAGCAGGTAGAACAACCAACTGAGCGTAGTCGCTGTGGTGTCACGCGCAGCGACCACAAAAGTCAGTAAGAAATGCTTCAAGTCTTCAGGTTGTACGCCTTCTGCATCGTCCACTCCATACTCAACAAACAGCTCCACAATACTTTTGATCCGACTGTCGTTGGGACGGTAGGATTTGGATCTCGCAGATACGAGAATCTTGTCGATTGTTTCCGCGAGCCACTGGTCAACGACTGTCTTGTGATGAGCAACCACAGCTTCAGGGCCGATGTTTAAACGCCGCTCGGCCTTCCACCACCACGAAGGAACGCGAAACCTGCGAGAGACGAGAGGCGCAATCACATCCAGTGCATGCTGGAACGGGTGAGGGTTCGCAGCGCCGATGCACTTGAGATCCACACCCATACCCAGCTCTGCAAACGTGTCCATCGTGAATTCCATGAACAACTGCTTCAGATCCACTTGCTGGCCCTGTGCCATCTTGCCATCGATCACATGGCACACTTTGGTCATGTTCTTCTGCATCGAGTCCGTCATGAGCGCACGCAGCGTCTTGGCCGAGAAAAACTTGACAGCGGCCTTGCGCTGATGATACCAACGCGCTTCATCCGACGCGACAAGCCCGGCACCAAACATGTCCGTAATGCACTCGATTTGATACGCACCCTTGCGAAAGTTGTCAAAATACTCGGTGGAGATTGCCTCCAATGCCTCGGGCGCCGTGAACATGATTCGATCCGGCTGGCCAGGGAGTCGAAACACCCAGGCCGCTTCGTCGACCTGCCTTGAGTAGTCCGCCATCCAGTCGTACATGCGGTGGGCATTCTGTACCCGGTCGAAGAAGCTTCCAAACACTGGGAAGACGGCGTCCAATTCATACACACCCTGCGCGTTCCTTCTCTTCTTCTTGTCTTGTGAAGGAGCTGAGAGCCACCAGGCGAGAGCAACTGTGACCACGGCCACACCCGCGACAATCGGTCCGAGAGGCTCCACGTCCGCCATGCCGTTCTTGAACCCCTGCGCAACGCACAGCATTTGACCTCCAAGACTCAAGCCAGAGAGACCTCAGTGTTGATGTTCTCGGGCGTTTGTGGACTGGCGACGGAGAACGCAGCCGCGCCATCCGCGGGAAGCAAGCAGCTGCGTTGCAAGTCCACATGGCTACATATTCCACCAAGTCCAATACTATTATAATTGAGGGAAAATGGGGCCGTTCAGATGAGCCATACGAGGCAAATCACAGCCGGCGGGAAGGACGCGCTCGATCGTGATAGCGGACTGGCAGCGCGAAACTGTGTGTCTGTTCAAGGATGGACGAGGCGCATGACCTGTACAGTGCAGCATTGTCGAGACCTGTGCTATCCATGAGTCTCGTGACCCTGGGGCTTGAGCTCCACTCGCTCATTGTTCAAGTCGCCAGCACGCAACACGATGGTTCTCGACACCGGTACGCTCATCCTGTGGAGCGTAGGCTTTGCATTGGCGTGGTCCGTTCTCGTGGTCTTTCGGAAGCCAGCGAAGGCACCGCCAGGAACTCGGCCGATCCGCACGCTTGACACGACGCTGCCTGTGCTGGGCAACCTGCTCGACCATGTCAAGCATGGCCACCGCTTCCACGACTGGCTGAGCGACAACTGCATCAAGTTCAAAGGCGATTTGTGGAAAGTGACGATCCCTGGCCAAGCAGATGTGGTCATGGTATCGACGCCGGACGTTGTCGAGGACATCACCAAGACGCATTTTGACAACTTCATCAAGGGCGAGTACCAACGCGACTGGATGCACGACTTTCTGGGCGACGGTATCTTCACAAGCGATGGCGAGCGATGGGTGCACCAGCGGAAGACGGCATCTCGGTTCTTCACAGCACGAGTACTGCGAGAGTACATGACCAAATGCATTCAGAAGAACGCCCAGGACGTGTACAGCGTCCTGGACAAGGCGTCGTCGAGTGGCGCGGTTGTCAATCTTCAGCAGCTCTTCAAAGAGTTCGCCATCCAAGCATTTGGCGAGATGGGTTTTTGGCATTGATTTGAACTGTATCGGCGCCTCAGAGGAGCACCCGTTCCAAGCGGCGATGGACACCGCTGTTCGTGTGCTCTCCCTCCGCTTCCGCCGCCCTGTGTGGTTCTGGAAGCTTCTCCGACGGCTCAATGTTGGTGCAGAAGGAGAGCTCCGTCGTAGCATGGCCATCGTGAACGAGGCAGTCTATAGCATTGCTCGACAGAGCCTTGAGACGTCCCGAGAGAAGCGCATTTTCACGGATGAAGAGCATCAAGCCCATCACGCGAAGAGCGTCCTCGAGCTTTTCCTTAGTGCGGTCGAGAGCGACAGCATGGAGAGCATCCAACTGCAAGACTTACGCGATTTTGCACTCGTGTTTGTGCTCGCTGGACGTGATACGACTGCCGACACCTTCACGTGGTTCTTCTACATGCTAAGCGAGCATCCCGAGGTCGAGCAAACGATCCGAGACGAGCTCGCGCGTATGCTGCCCGAGTTCATGCAGGCTCCGAATGCACGAGCACTCAAGATGGACGACGTGGCGCACCTCACGTACTTGGAAGCAGCGCTCAAGGAGACGCTGCGTCTCTTCCCCTTGGCTGCATTCAACGTGCGCGAAGTCGCTGTGGATACTGTCCTCAGTAACGGCGCGCTCGTGCGCAAGGGCCAGCTCATGGGGCTCTCCGCGTACGCCATGGCGCGCAACCCTGTCGTCTGGGGCGACGACGCCGCGAGCTTCCGACCTGAGCGTTGGATCGATGCGACTACAGGACGGCTCGCCGTCGTGTCCTCATACAAGTTCCTCACTTTCCACGCGGGGCCACGCACGTGCTTGGGCCAAAACTTGGCGCTACTCGAGCTCAAGCTCATGATCGTGAACCTGCTCAGCCGCTTCTCCTTCCACGTGCTGCCTGGCAACGACGGCAGCTACGAGATGTCGCTCACAATGCCCATGAAGCACCCGCTGCGCGCGCGCATCACCAGTCGAGGAACTCATTCTGCCGCCCATAGTGGCACAACACCTGAAGAGTGAGATGGGAGATATATATCATCGATGTGTCCCGACACTCCCTTTCTAGTAAATGCGATAGTATCCCACCTTGTTCTGTTAAATATGACCCTAAACCATCTAAAAACGGTTTTAGAGCTTAACGGATCTCTGTTTTGGGATGTTATAACCGCATGCCAGAAAGTGTCAGAATTCGCATATGGTCCCTGGAGATGGCGTCTCTGGTGGAGATGGCGCTCACTTTTCCATCCACCAGAGAACGACGTAGCCGCTTGCATGCACCCGCTTATGCCTCTGTCCGACACCCAAGTGACAGTAGTGGTTGGTGGGGTATTAGCGTTGCTGGTGTTGGCGCTCGTGCGCCGCCGAGCATCACTAAAACCTCCAGGTCTGTCTCGGAAGATCCATGCGCCGGCGTCCACGCTGCCCGTGCTTGGCAATCTCTTCGACGCGATCCGGCATGAACCGTACTTCCACACGTGGATCTCAGACCAGTGCATCAAGGTCCAGGGCGAGCCATGGAAATTGGCGATTCCAGGACAGCCAGATATGATTGTCTTCAGCACGAGCGACGCAATTGAGGCGATCACGATCACACCGTTCGACAAGTTCCCCAAGGGCCAGTACCAGATTGATCTCACAGGCACTTACTTCGGACTGGGCTTAGCAGCGTCGGATGGCACGCGATGGCTCCATCAGCGGCGAACGGCGACCAAGTTCTTTTCAGCCAAATTACTCCGTGCCTTCATGCTACAGACATTACAGAAGAACGTCGAGTGCGCATCACAATTCATCGAGAAGAACATGCAAAGCGGGCTGCCAGTAGACTTAACCAGACTGTTCCACGACTTCACAGTCGATACTTTCGCCGAGATCGGTCTTGGTGTTCAGCTGCAGTGCATCGGAAGCCGCGTACCACACCCGTTTCAGTCGGCCCTCGAACAAGCGGCAATCGTCATCTCCCTACGTTTCCGCCGTCCCGAATGGTTTTGGAAGCTACAGCAAAAGCTCAATGTCGGATACGAAGCTGTGCTGACCGAGAGTATGGACACAGTCAAGGCATGGCTACGAGATGTGATCCGCACGAGTGTGAAGCAGTCTCTCGAGAAAATGGCCGCTGGAGTATCAAAACAAAGCGATGTGAAGAGCGTTGTTGAACTCTTCATTGAGGCAAGCGAAGAAAACAAAGAAGGGCTGAAGGAAGAAGATATCGTGTCGAGTTCATCCTCACCTTCGTGGTCGGGGCGAGAGAGACCACAGCCGACTCGCTCTGTTGGTTCTTCTACATGATGCACAAGCACCCAGCGGTGGCGCAACGAATTCGAGAGGAAATGGCCAAGAAGCTACCCACAGACATCGTGAAGAACCGCAGTGCCTACCTTACGACTGAGCACACACGCAGGCTTGTGTACCTTGATGCAGCGATAAAGGAAGCCGTTCGGTTGTACCCTGCTGGTCCCTTCACCTTCCGTGAAGCAGCCGAAGATACAACGGTTTGTGGTGCGCCAATCCTCAAAGGCCAGCGTGTAGCGCTACCGATCTACGCAATCGCTCGTAATCCTCTTGTGTGGGGTGAGGATGCTGCAGTCTACAACCCTGACCGATGGATCAACCAGGAAACCGGCGAGTTAATCAACCATCCGCCGTCCAAGTTCTTCAGCTTTAGTGCTGGCCCTCGCACATGCATTGGTATGCACTTTGCACTTCTAGAACTTCGAATCCTTACGGCCAACTTGCTCAACTGCTTCGTGTTCAGCGTCGACCCCATTAACGATGGTAGCTACGTCATGTCAGCGACACTTGTCATGAAGCACCCGCTCCTCGCTCACGCCAGAGCACTACAGAACGAGTAGCTCAACGGCATCAGCGACGCATGATGAACTGGGTTTGTTTAGTAGCTGCTTCATCCATATTAGTATGCAGTATGGAGTGACTCACATGATAAACGCAAAGTAACAAGCACATTCAGTTTCGCTCCTATTCAACAGAAGTGCCATATTGATCATCTACGTACTCCTGACACGAGCAAGCAATGGCTCCTTCATGGACATGGACATGGACATCTCGTACGCGCCATCGTTCCCAGGCAGTACATCAAACTTATACCGAGCAAACAGATTGACAATGAGCAGCTTGAGCTCGAGCATCGCAAGGCTCTCGCCTAGACACGAGCGTGGTCCCGCGTGGAAGGCAATGAACTTGAACGACGTGACGGTCTTGAGCTTGAGCGTGTCAGGGTCGATCCACCGTTCCGGACGAAAACTGGCGGCGTCCTCGCCCCAGACAAGCGGGTTCCGTCCCATAGCAAATGTCGCCAGCCCCACCAACTCGCCCTTCCGCACCAGCGCTCCATTGCTCAGTACTGTGTCCTGCGCACACTCGCGAATGTTGAGAGGCGGTAATGGATAGAGACGCAGTGTCTCCTTAATCACTGCCTCCAAGTACACGAGCCCCACGATATCATCGGTTCTCAAGGCCTCTCGGCGTGTGCCGTTCATGAACTCGGGCAGCTTACGCGTCAACTCTTCACGGATCTTGCGCTCTACTTCTGGGTGCTGGCTCACGAGGTAGAAGAACCACGTGAACGTGTCGGCGGTTGTGTCGCGACCGGCGACGACGAACACAAGTGCAAAGTCTCGTAGGTCTTCCAGTTTGATCGTGTTCATAGACTCGCTCTCGACAGCGTGCAGGAATAATTCCATGACGCTCTTGGCCTTGTATGTGCCGTTCTTCTTGGCGTCTTTCACAGCGGGGTTGAAGGTCGCATCGATGCTTTCTCGAGCCATCTTGTAGACAGCATCGTCAATGATCTTGACGCTACGACGCAACTCGGCCTCTTCTCCGACATTCAGCCAGCGAAGAAGCTTCCACATCACCACAGGACGTCGGAACCGGAGCGACAATACTCTCGTCGCTGTGTCCATTGCTGCCTGGAATGGGTGCTCCTCCGATGCACCAATACAATTGAGATGGATACCAAAGCCCATTTCGGCAAACGCCTGAATGGCAAACTCCTTGAAGAGCTGCTGCAGATCGAGGGCGCCTCCATTCTGCGCGACTTTGTCTAGCACGTTGTATACATCCAGCGCGTTCTTCTGGATGCACGTGGCCATGTGTTCACGCAACAACCGAGCCGAGAAGAACCGCGCCGCTGTCTTGCGCTGGTGCACCCAGCGATCACCGTCCGAGGAGAAGATGCCGTCGCCCAAGTAGTCGCGAAGCCAGTCACGTTGGTAGTCGCCCTTGACGAACGACTCGAAATGGGTCTTCGTGATGTCTTCCATGATGTCTGGAGTCGATACGATCACGACGTCGGCGCGGCTCGGGATCTTGAGTCGCCAGAGCTGACCCTGTAGCTCGTTACAGGTACTGCTGATCCAATCGTGCAGGCAGTGGCCGTGCTTCATGGCGTCGAGCATGTTGCCAAGGACCGGCAACGTCGAGCTCACAGTGCGGATCTTGGCACTGTCTACGGTCTTGGTCGCGGGAGATCGCCACCATTGCACGAGCTTGTACGCCACCAGCACAGCGAAGCTCGCAGCAGCCAATTGCACAGCGTCCGGCGAGGACTCGGGAGGCAGCACACGCACCATCGTTCGATACTGTGCAGCCCAACTTGTGGTAATCGCAAAGTGAGACCGTGGAATGGTCTCTCTCCTCCGACAATACGCAAGGCAGAAGGCTCGAGCAGATCCAAGTCACGACCAGCGGTTGCAACATGGTTCATCTTCATGGAGGAGGCGACCCACCGGACGCATGGAGCAGCATCTCCGTCCGTTCCGCGGTTATGCAGTGTCTCTCCGTGTCTCATGTCCATACGCCGAGGCTGTTCTTCCCATGAACTTCGCACGCCACCCACGGAAGTAAAACGAGCCATGCAGAGCTGGCAAACACCTGCGTTCCATCTGCCTCAGATGGAGCACACGTGGAAAGTATCTTCTTGAAGAGGGAGCACGCGATCCACCAGCCCACTGGCAATGTGGCATCGTACAGTAATGGGCGCCGTTGACTGGGCTCATCATGGAGATCGCAGGCGCATCCGCAGGAGCATCCATCGCCATGTTGTCAGTATTACACTAGAGAGAACATGTAGCCATGTCGAATTTCTGTCAAAGGTAATAATCGAAGAGCTACACGTGGTGTAATACCCGTTCTGACAGGTGCCGGGGCCGTATCCATGGGCGACGCTTCGTGTCTTGCTGCTCTTCGACGCCATTGATCGAGCCATTGATATTGATCTCCTTCCTTTCTACATGCGGCGTGTGTCGGCGCTTATCAGTCCACGTGGTGGCAGTAGCGGCGCTGCGGCGGACGATGACGCGGACGACGCGTTCGAGGCAGCGCCGGTCGAGATCATGCCCAAGGAGATCAATCTCACGGGCGAAGCCGACGACAAGCTGCCCAATACGCTCGTCGTGACGGTGATCCAGGCGCGGCATCTGCACAGCGCAGCACTGCGCTCAACATTGAGCTGCTACGTCAAGCTGTCGTCGCTCGGGCGCGAATTCAAGACGAGTGTCATCACGAAGAGCGACGAGCCATATTGGAATGAGACCTTTAGCTTCCGTGCACTCGACTGGGCCAGCAGCGTCACACTATCGGTGCGTGATAAGATCAACGTGAAGATGCGCTTCCTCGGTCAAGTGCGGATCGCGTGTGCCGACGTCGCGGCGTTGCCTGGGATGGCGACGCAGAGTTGGTTCCGCTTGCGAGACAAGAACTGGGAGCGGAAGCCCGGGTTCGAGTCGGAGATTGAACTGAAGATCGCGCTCGTGTATAACAAGAGGAATGATCCGAACGTGTTAAAAGAACTGGGCGTGGTTGCGGGTAGGGACGTTGACGACGAGATCGTGGGGATCGTCGTTGATCAGGACGATGAGACCGAAGAAGAGGCATACGCAAGGCGGAAAGAGCTCGAACGACTCGAAAATGAGCGGAACAACACTATGTATGTGAACCTGAAGCAGGGCGACTATCAAGTGCAGGTGCACGTGATCGAAGCGCGCGATCTCAAAGGAGAAAACGTATGTGGGGCATTAGAGATGACAGACTGTTCGGAACCACAACCTGACATTTCGGATCATTGTAGTTGAGTGGTACATCGGACCCGTACGTGCAAGCAGAAGTGCTGGGTGTGAAGAAGAAGACGTCTACCAAGTACGAGACGCTCGGCTGCGTCTTTGACGAGATTCTCTTCTTCCACTTCAAGAACATTGGACGCAATGAACTGAAACATGCGGGGATCAAGGCACGTCGCCGTGCCGATGTGTAAGTGGTGGGAAGTTGGCTGACATGTCGTAATGATGTCTTACTAGCTATCAATCTATGACAAAGAAACTATGATGAAGGATAACCTCATCGGAGCGTATCAGCTCGACTGTCTCTCCGTCTACTTTCGTGTACGTTGCCCTCACTCGGTTGCACAGAGTAATAGTACATTCTGACGGTGTATTGAATGCAGCCGCACCACGAACTATATCGTCAGTGGGTAGCTGTTCACGACCATTTGAACAACAAAGACCACGGGATCCAGGGATACTTACTCGTGAGTGTTACCGTCATTGGACCAGGCGACACCTTCCTTATTCATGACCGGGAAGCAGAGATCGCCCGAGAGCTAGCTGCAGCCTCAGCAGCGATGGGCGATGACCCACGCAGTCGCAGCGGATCTTCGTCGGCAGCGCTAGGAGCCTTGAACCCTGAGGGCCAAACACTTGTGTTGCTGCCTCCAACGATTGATTTGAAGCTGCACTTCCTCATTGTGAAAGTGTATAAAGCGGAGGACCTTCCGGCGATGGACCAAGGAGGGTTGATCATGGCGAGTGGTATCGATGCGTTTGTGCAGATTGGATTTGGAGCGACTGTGGCGTGTAAATCCTCGGTTGTTACTGTCAAAGGATCAGCCCATTTAGCGCCCGAATTTCTCGAAGAGCTTTGGATCCCAGTGATGGCACCGACGCTATGCCGACACATTGCCATATCGGTGTGGGACCGTGACTTGGGCCGCAAAGACGAGCTTGTTGCTGTCACTGCCCACGATTACCAGCAAGTTCCGCTTGCAACCGCTCCAGGAGGTATATTATCTACTAAAGAGACCCACAGCAAACGAACATCCGATTTAGAGGTGGTGGAGAGTGGCCTTGCGACATCGACGACGGCGTTGGATGATGGTGGTAGTGTCGAGCCCCGCTGGTTTAACTTGTACGGGCCACCGTTGAAACGTACCAACAAGAAACGAGCGATTCTCGCAGCACACAACCCGGACCTTTACGCATCGAAATACCGAGGACGTGTGTTGCTGTCGATGGAGCGCGTGGAGGTGCCGATGCCTGAGGAAAACGACAAGTTCCACGTCAAGCACATGGCAGAGTCGTCTATGGCCATGGTCGATCCGTCTCGACTGCCCAAGACACTCAAGTACGTGCTGCGATGCGCCTTGTTTTGCGGCACAGACCTCCCACAGACCCTGCCATCCATTGCATCAGCAGCGACAGTCTTGAATCGTTTCCGTGTGAGCATCAGTATTGGCCCCTTTGAAATTCTCTTTGAGTCCTTAACAGTGGGGAAGGACGGTTGTATTAACTGGGAAGAGTGCAAAGAACGATGGCCGATCATCCTCCCAGCTGACCTCACTCAGCTGCCCGATATCATTGTCACCCTAAGCCGCCAAGTTGACAAAGACGCATTCGTGGGCGTGAGCTACGCACGTTTCCCAGCTGCTGAGTACTTCCAGCAGCATTTCCAGGGGAAATGCCAATGGGTGCAGCTCCGTGAAGATATTTCACGTCGACAGACGCGGTTCGCGTTGGATAAATCGCAGTCTCCAGGCACACTACTGCTTCGTCTTGGATTCGGACGCGAAGAAGTGGCGGTGCGTACTCCATGGGGTGATGAAGCCTCGTTATTTTCATCGTTCCGCCATCATCGTGTGCACCGAGAGATCCGTGTTCATGTGTTTCAATTTCGGAAGCTGTTGCTCCCTCAGGGCAAGCTCAAGACTCCGAGTCCGTTTGTGAGCGTGCAGTGCTGTGGCCAGACGAAAAAGACCGCGAGCCGCTTCAAAACCCTCGACCCTCTTTTCTATGAGACGCTTGTGTTCGTTGTTCATGTTCCGCATGATGTCACCTACTCTCCGGATATCATATTCTACGTTCAGGATGCCAACATCTCAGCCTCAATTGCCTCTCTCAGTCTCCCCGGGGCTGTGTTGGGCGAGCTTCGCATTCCAATGGCGCGAGCACAACGCGCCGTCGCAAATGCCAGTCCGGCCAGACCAGCCTGGTACCCGGTTACAGGACGCTCAGGGGCATCACCATCGTCTCCATTTATCGATGAGCCTCATGGTGAAGCATTGATTTCGATTCAGTATGTCGATCACCAAGGCCCAGTGCTCAATATTTTTCCGCCGGACCCTAAGGCTCTTCAACCTGAATATGAAGAAGCGAATCTCGAAATCGTCGCACTTGGTGTGCGAAAATTGAAAGCGTCCAATTTATTGGGCATCCGCAATCCCCAAATCGAGTTTGAACTCACTGGTGCTCTCTTTGTCGATGGTTCAAACACGCGGCGTACAAAGCCAGCGATGTCAACAACAGGGGCAAACGGCAAGAACGCTAATCTCTTGGAACGGCTCGTATTACCTACTAAGCTGCCAGTCGACACATTATACGCTCCTCAACTGACCATAAAGGTAATTGAAACAACCATGGGAGGTCTGCGGTCCACGGTATTGGCATCATGCTCAGTGGATCTCGCGACCAAAATGCCGTGGAGTAGTGAGTACATCCCGCAATTGCCCCAGCAGCAGGCGTTTGAGAATCCAAATACCGGGTCGATCGCGACCACAGGAGTGGATCCAGGCAGTACACATGGTGCAACGCGCAGAAAATCAGCGCTAGATCTGCTTGGGCTGGGCCGTTGGAGGCGCAAGTCACAGCACCAGCCAACGACCCGAAGTTTGCAGGCCTCAGACGACCCGCTAAGTGGTGACGATGATCATGCCGTCCTTAGTGACGATGATTACGGAGATGAGCCAGGCATTGGTGCTCCACCTGCAGAAGAAATCCAACCGTCCGAACCAGACGACGGTATCGGAATTGGTGACCTTGTGGAGACTTGTACTCAGCTCCCCATTTGCACTTCAGCGGCGAAGACGGTGAACGATCCAGCCATCCAGGACCAAATCGCACGGGAAGAGCAGCGCCGATACCTCGCTGGTCGATCCGATATGCTGAATGGCCACGGTGCAGGCGCCCAGTCGATTGCTGGGCTTGCAGACAGCGAACAAACTGGAGATGGATCTGCTTCGCATGCGTCCACATCTCCATACTTACAGGGCCGTGACTGGTGGATTCGTCAGGGAGGTGAAGAGCTCGAGACCTACCTAAAAGGCAGAGCACTCGAGACGTACCCTCTGTACCGCTCAGTTCTCTCGCGTCCGTCGCTGCTGAAAAGAAGACGAGCTCGCGTTCAGGTGAAAGCAGGGGTCTTCAAAGGTGTCATCACAGTAACCGAGAAGAAGAAGCGATCAGAGGCGTCTTCTCCGTCGAGTTTCGTCGACTTGGATCGCCTCAAGGAGCCCCAAGCTTTGGTGGTTCGCGTGTACGTCCTTCGTGGGGTCAATCTACAAGCTAAGGATCTGAACGGCTTTTCGGATCCGTACTTACGATTGAAGTTGGGGAAAGAAATCCAATCCGACCGAGTCAACTACAAGAAGAAGACTCTAAACCCCGACTTTTTCAAAGTTTTCACTTTCAACACGACACTCCCTGGTGCATCTCAGCTGGAAATTGGGGTATGGGACCATGACTTGATCAAGAAGGACGACTTTATCGGTAGTACGACCATTGACCTCGAAGATAGATGGTTTCATCGCGAATGGCAGCGCCTCGGGGCTTCGAGTGCCGAGTCAGCGCCGCTGAAACCCATTGAGTACCGCCATCTGTACACACCAAAACGGTCGACATCACAAGGCGTTCTCCAACTGTGGGTCGACATCCTGACTGCCCAACAGGCAGCGATGCTACCTCCAGTGAGCATCGAGCCGCCACAGCCGAAGAAATTTGAGGTTCGTGTCGTCATCTGGCGTGCTGAGAACGTCACAGACAAAGACGAGAGTGAGGTGAACGATTATTTTGTGAAAGTATGGATGGAAGGAAGAAAGCCTGAGACCACCGATGTTCACTGGCGCTGCTCCAGCGGTAAACCTTGTTGGAACTGGCGGTTCAAGTTTCCAGTCGAGTATCCACTTCGCACCGCCGAGTTTGCACGTCTTCATATTCAGCTATGGGATAAAGATGTGATCAAGTGGAACGACGTAATCGGAGAAGCGCAACTCGACCTGTACAAGTGGCTACGGCGTGCGTATGAAACAAATCGATCTGTATCTCCATTTTTCGAACTGAAGCAATTAGCGAAGACTAAATCGCACGGAGAATCAGCATCACCGGTGCATCAAGTAAATGAAGAAGACGACCACCAAGACGATGAGGAAGACGACAGCGATGACGATGACGAAGATGACGACGAAGAAGAACTAGCACGAGGGATTGGGACCAGGGAGAACCACATGCTACTACGGCGAAAGCAAAAGACTAGCAAAACGAGAAGCATGGGCGTCATGGTAGCCAAACCAAAGTTTATGGACAAAGACGCAAAGCAAAGAGACAAAGAGAACAAGAAGAAAACCAAGCAGGCGCGAGAGTCGAACGAAGCCCGATTGGCGCTGAATGGTCTTCTGGTGAGTCCTGTGTGCACGCCTGGGTATTGGGATCGTTTGTTGGTTGACGGCTTTATTTCATACAGGACTTTATCGGCATGGGGAACTTGCCCGATGATGCGGAATGGATCACGATCCACTACACAGATCGAGAGTCTGCCGTCTCGATGGACATGGTTTGTACAGGCTGTGGCTGTGAGTCTTCTATCAGTCCATGCTGATCGTTGCGTTCTCGTAGGGTCGAATCGGTGTGACAGTAGAGATCGTTCCAGAGAAAGAAGCACAACTGAACCCAGTCGGCAAGGGTCAGGAAGCGCCCAATGTGAACCCATACTTGCCTCCTCCGGTTGGTCGGATGAGACTCACTGCGAACCCCCTTATGATGCTCAAGGAGCTCGTGGGTCCCAAGATGTGCCTTCGGATCGCTCTGGCATGCTGCTGTGTCGGCTGCGTGTCGTTCTTTGGTGTATTCGGCGCCACGATCATGAGCACGTTAACATTCTATACCGAGCTCACGCGCGACTCTCAGCCCAAGGGAGGGCCATACGAGCTTCCCAACTATCCGTACGCGTTCATGAATGCAAGCACAAGTGGAGGCAACGTAACATCGCCCTGAGTAAAATGTGACGTTCGAATTGTATCTACATGGTAATGGCTCAGTGTTGTGCGAAGAGACTGAGGAAATCCCTTCCTAACGACGTGTTGAGTGCTGCCGCTGGAGGGGTTGTGTGCTGGGCGTTGGGAAGGGTTGTCGATGCGCTCGTGTACATCGTATCGCCCATGAAATCATCGAGACAAAGATCCGATAGCTGCGTCATGGCCATGAGATCTTCTTCGCCACTGAACAAGGGCGTGTTCGCAATCGCCGTCTCCGCGTCCATGTCTTCGTAGTCGTTTGTAGATGATCCGGCGTGCGAGACGAAGAACGGATTATTGTTGGCTCGGAACCATTGTGTTGATGCCAGCGAGCTGTTCGCGTGGTGTGGGAAGTTGTTGTCAACGATCCCCGATGGTTGTACGACGGAACGAGTCAGTCCGTAACGCGGGATTGGTCCGGGTCCTCTTACGACTTGGCCTCCCGCCGGCCGCTTCCCGCTGCTGTCTGTATCTGCCTCGTAGTCTTGGGCATACCATTGTGGATCCTCATCCATGGTCCTGGAACTGCACCCCCACCATGAGCATGTGGTAACGCACACTGTTCTGCTGTGATCATTCACTTACCTTTTCCATTGATCCGCACTCGCTACGGTGTCGTAGAGCGAGGCGTGCAGGTTGTTTAGCTGCGCCTGAGACCCGAATGAGGACGCTCGACGAGATTTGAGACTATGCCGTCGGTCTTCATCGGCCCGGCGATGGTCGGCAGGGATATACTGCGAGTGATACGAGTTGGTCGTGATCTCAACACGGAATGGCGGTGGTACACTTTCATCGACATCTGCAAACCCGTCGGTCTTCGGATCGTGGTGGTGCTGTGCTCCCTGGTTCCACGAACCTGCGACTCCACGTCGCGATGGCAGGCGCCCGTTGGTCTGGCTGTCGTCGGTCGAGTTGGATGAAATCGAAGACGACGACGAGCCTCCTCGCGGTCCTTTCGTCATGTAGCGAGATGGAGGTCTCTGACGTGGCAGATTCCTGTGTGTATGCGTCGTTGTGTCCTCATCTTCCTCCCGGTTCTCGGGGCTAGAACAAGCAGGACTGTGTGTGCCTTCATCTTCGACCCGAGTATCTTCATCTTCATCGTTATGCCATGGCGTAATGGTGATCGGAGCGGACTGGGTACTGTTATCGAATGGCTTCGCTGGTGAGAAGAAGTCTCGTGCGTCTAATAGATGAGTGGGGAATGCGTGGCGCTGGCGTGACGGTGGGCGATCGGAGAGGAGTCCATCTGCACTGGACAGCTCTTCTACCACCTGATCACACAAGTCAACACTTGATCGGTCGGAGCCCGCTGAAATGTTGAGATAGCGTCGGCTTCGCGATGGCAATTGCCCAGCTTGGTTGACGCCGTATCGGACTTGCCATTCAGCATTTCCTCGTCCGTGTTGACTAGAAGTAAGCATCCCATGGGTGTGAGCTGCTTCGAGGATGGGCTCGTCGTCTTCATTGTCATTGTTGTTGCTGTTGGTAGCTCCGCTCATCCCTTGCTGGGGTGGGATGACGCCGCATGGACGCACTGAGCGACTTGCCGGTTGCTTCGAAGGGCGGACTCGAGACGCGGACGATGTGAGGCTTTGTCGTGCCACCGAAGCGGTTTCTCGCACAGGCAGGTCTCCTACATGAGTCGACATGGTGTTCCCAACAGACTCGGTCTTGCTCACGGACAGCACTGCATTCTGACCCTTCTTGAGAACCGCTCGCTCTGTACTTGAGCGATGGCCGCGAGACCGGGATTGTTGTAGACCGGCTTTTGCTAAAGCCTTCTCGTCGCTTTCGAACCGTTGTGTGGGGTCATGACTGCCTCTTACGTCTCCACTGACTCCCATGAAGACCTCTGAGAGAGCTGGGCCCGCCGAAGCCTCGTTGCTTGGTCCGATGGACCGTCGAGGCTTGCGAGAGACTGTCGCGGTCTTCGATGACCCTGCGGTCTCCATTGCCAAATCGAAAATGTCGTTCATACTAGGCATGCTGTGTCACCAGTTCTTCGGAACAACGCTCGTTGACTGAGGCGCAGCAGCAGCACGCGCCCTTCCACTGGAGGTGAGCCATGCGCTCGCCAAGTATAGAAAGGATTGCCGGCCTCAAGGCGGAGAAGAAAGGTTTATTTGGCATTCGACTTGACGGAGGCTGATGGTGCAGTGTTAGCTGATTGAACGGTGTCACTGGTGCCAGATGAAGTGCTCATATAAGCCACATAGACAGCAATAAAATCTGTGTAGGACAAGAATGGCATGTCGTTTTTATCTGGAAGCGTCGTGAGTGACACTGCAGCATGTGCTGACATGCGCGTGAGTAGATGGCGAATATGCTGGATTTGTAAGCGACCTGGCGTTCCTTGGGTATGAGGCTGTGGGTTTAGAGGTGGAGATGACACAAGAAGCTTCGTATTCGTCGATTTCATATTTGTCTGCTCACGTGACCTAAGGACACACAGATGAGTCCAGAAGTTGAATATGCTTCGACGTACAAGTGGGCTACATACGCAAGCTGTTGGAGGGCTTGAACGAGGCCAATCATCGTCAGTTGAATGGTAGTGTCGTTGACCATGACGGCATTTCGCTGAAACACTTCAAGGACATCTACAATGTCATCACCGAGAAGGTCGAGCAAGTCGATCACCATTGATCGAGGCAACGCCACAGGCCGCTTGTCATCGCTCTTATCAGGGCGTCTGGCTGATACTTCTACCGCTGGTAATGCTAATTTGGCGCTACGTTGAGAGTGCGAAGCTGATGAGGACGCGGATGTCACGCTTCCTGTTTGGTACAACTGGACATCAGTGTTGCAGTATAACACACTCATGCTGCGCATCTCTTATACGTACGAATGTACACTCGGCGGCAGCGCACTGTCAGTACTTCTCCACAGGAGACGTGTCGGCTTTGACTACTAAATCGCCGACAGAGGAAGTCGGCAATGCGGCGTTCGCACTTGATCTGTACTGTACTGAGCACTGAGGTCGAGCGTTTCTCAAGCTCAGACTTGCTCCAGACGTTCTGTACCTCGCACCACGCGTCCTGGGGGGCGTCCTTGAGTTCCTGGATGAAGCGCATTACGCGGGTCGCGTCCATCTCGACGGCCGCCACGAATTCGAGACGCACATGGTCATCCGCCATTGTGTCGGTTCAATGTTGGGAGGTCATTTATTGGTTGACTCGCGTCGTTTCAAGATCCCATTTCTGGAACGCGCCAGCACGTCGTCTCAGAAGGTGGCCCACATCTGTTTTTATCGTTTATCACGGGGTGTTATTAGTTGGGAGAGGGTCATAGAGCGGGTTATTTTGTGTTGGGAGGCTCTTTTTATCACGGAAAGAAACGAATTCCAAACGGCATTCCGCTCCACCGACAGTCGCGGCATGAGCGCGGAGATGGCGGCGGAGAGCGGCGCGCAGGGCGAGGCCGCGGCAACCGAGGCAGCAAATGGGTATGTGTCGCAACCAGCTGACCCCGAGCTGTCGAATGGTGCCGCTTCGGGTCCTGTAGGGTCCGTAGAACCGACAGAGGCGACGACGGAAGGTGATGACCCGGTCCTCGCACCAGCCAACCACTTCGTACGCCATCGCAGTGCCACGGAGGAGAAACTGATCATGCGTGGGCGCCAGCTGCTGCACTCGTACCGACAAATGAAACTGGAGCAACGCGATTTGTTCAGCCCGCTTCGAGTATGCGAGGTGAACGCGAGTGAGGCACCGAAGCGGCCGCTTCAGCATGAAGATCGCGTGGATATGAATGGATTCTTTGCACACGGTGCACCAGCAGCAGCTGCGTCAGTGGATAGCAGTGAAAACTGGTTGGGAAAAGTGTCTTTTGACTCCGAACAAGACAAGCAATGGCCCGATGTCGCCCAACTCCAAGAAGAAAATGGACAGCTACTCACGTCTATCGAACAACAACTTGAAAAGCTGTGGGAAGAGCTGCGTGATGAAGCGATGCAGAAGGCATCTGTCGACGTGTTGCGTCAGTCGATATCGCAGTTGATTGTACGCAAGCGAGAAGCTGAAGCAAGTATCGCAATGGCAACCGGAACTGCAGGGCCGAGCTCTCGCCAATTATTGCCTACCAGTTCTCCGATGCATCCACAAGATTGCGACAGCGCATCGCTTCCGGAAGTTCAAAG
The DNA here is from genome assembly GCA_000387445.2 of Pythium aphanidermatum DAOM BR444. Taxonomy (NCBI): domain Eukaryota; phylum Oomycota; class Peronosporomycetes; order Pythiales; family Pythiaceae; genus Pythium; species Pythium aphanidermatum. The sequence continues at coordinate 16,834 of KE464002.1, read as the reverse complement.
TGAGCTTCAGGAAGCGAAGGCTCTGATATCTGAACTCAACGAAAAGGTAAACTCGTATAAAAGTCAGTTGGCAGCACAGAGCGCAAGATCAAAGTCGCCGACTCTGAACGGCCATGGTAACGGAGTGGCAAGTGATGAGGTGAGACGACTTCAGATTCGGTTATTGGAAAAGGAAGAACTCCTTCTTTCATTACGCAACTCGCTTGAGCACGTTGTTCAAGATCATGGTAAATTGGAGCAAGAACTTCGAAAAGCTCGATCACTCATTGAAAGGTTGGAAGGCGAGAAGGCCCAGATGGAGAAGGCTGCATCCGATAAGCGATGTCTCTTACATCGAGCGTATGTTGTGAAGGCCAAACAGCTTGATCAGTTGTGCAAAGACATCGAGTTGCCAGCATCCTGGGAACGAGTGACTGACGAAAACGGTATAATCTACTACCGCCAGAATGATCGGGCATGTGCGCCTGAACTTGAAGATCCACGTGTTGCGCTGGTGCTTGAGCGATTCTGCCCTGCTTCTGTGGTGCTTTCGCCGTCTCCTCGATCTGCGACTGCACGGATGGAGCACTCCCCACACACATCGAAGTCGTTAGATCGCAAGTTCTCTTCGTCGTCGTTCGACTCGACCGTTAGCTGTGAGGACATCTCGATACCACCTGATGACGGCATGAAGCATGAAGTTGAAGACTTCGAAACCCCACTTCCGGAAGGTTGGGAAATGCGAGTTACAACTGGCGGCTCTGTTTTCTTCGTCAACCGTATTACTAATGTGACGACATGGAAAGACCCTCGACGGTTGAAGTCATTGACTAAACGAGCAAGTGCCCCCGCGGATTCCTCGAATCCTCCATTCTCGAGCCTGCATCTTGAGATTCCTCAACGTCGGTTTTCGAGCAAGGAACTACTCAGTAGAAACCTCTCAAACCTCGATGACGTGGACGGCAGAAGCCAAACAAGTCGGCGATTCGATGTTGTGTTTGAGGAAAAAGGCCCGATTGGTATTCATTTCCAGGCCAACACACCGGATTCTGGAGCCACGGTGCGTCGTCTACTACCCCGCATGGCGGCTGCCCGGACCCAGTCCATTGAACCGTACGATCGACTCATTGCAGTGAACCAGAATCCTGTCGACGACGCTCCTTTCCGACACGTGATGCTGCTTCTCCAAGGTGGCTTACGTCCGCTCACGCTAACGTTCGAACGAGACGCTGCACGATTGCGTTCTCTCCATCCAAGCGAGGCTGAACACCACTTCCTGGATGAAGAAGTTGCAGTGGACGAAGAAGAGCACGATGTCGATGGGCTGTCAAGCGCCAGTACCGATCCAAATGGTGAACTGCCGAACGCCTCTCGATCGCAAGGAGGCGACAATGAAGACGAGCTCACGGTCGCCGACAAGATCATCACCAACCTCTTCTCGCTCTTCTGGACAGCACCCGAGCCGCCTCGTAGTCAAGTCGAGACCGTGTAGAGTAGGTATAGCAACTTTCTACGTCGTCTAAACTCTCATATTTATCGTCCAGGGACAAAACAATATTTTTCGTTGACCATTGTACATCGCGCGGCAACTGTCGTCACTACTGGGGGAAACCGCGAAAATGGCGGCGACGGCATCGGATGCCGCGGGTTCGAGCCCTCAAAACGCAGCTGATGAGGCTGTACAGGAGCTGCAAGTGGCATCAGCTGAAAGCGCAGCATCTGAAAGGGAGGGAGGGGAGTCGACAGCGCGGAAGGAGCAGCAGAGCGTCAGTAATGAGGCGCAGAACGAACAAGTTGCCTTTGCAGGAGACGCATCCGAGATGAATGGAGAGGGGGAAGGCAACAAGGAGAACGATGATAAAGGGCAAGAAAATGAGTTGGAGGGCGGGGAGGAAGGTGACGAAGTGCGGTCGAAAGAGCGAGACCGAGGCATGAAGGAGGAACTGCAGTGCACGTTGTGCCACGACACCCTGTTCAAGGTGCGTCCATATGATTGCGCTGTGCGTGGGGCGAGATGGTTGGCGTGGTAGACTGATCTGGTTGCGGATATGTAGCCGATTACTACGCTGTGTGGGCACTCGTTCTGGTGCGTTGAGTCTGTGACTGTGTATGCAAGTGGCCACGGAAGAGGGAAGACTGATGAGCGACTGCTATTAGCCGTGTTTGCCTCGTGGAGTCGCTCTTGTCCAAGGACCTGAGTGAAGCGCAATGCCCCATATGCCGAGGCCTCGTGCTCTACAAGTCGCTTGGCGGCAGCAATGAGCGAGAGCCGACGCCTGCATTTAGTATCAATGTCACACTGTGGAACGTCATCCAGGTACGTTGGGTGTTTCGAGTTGCGAAAAATCATGTCTTTACTCAAGCAACGGGGTAGGTTCTTCTTCCCACTGTTTGTGATCGAGATCCCAAGGAGGAGGAAGAAGATTTCTGTCTCAAATACGACCAGTTCGATGCCAAGTGGCGCATCGACTCCTTACGACGATCGTCGAGCCAACTACGACCACAGCGAAGACGCCGACCACGAGTAGACGATGATGGAGACAGCGATACTGACGGTGATGAGAATGAGAATGAAGGAGTTATGGAAGATGGAGCTAATAGCGACGACGAAGAGAATGAGGATGGGGAGGCCCAAGTGCGGATGATACGCGCTCGATATCCTCAAATCCGGGTCGAAAACACGGTCGATGGTCACCTCGAAGTGACAAGGAATATTGTTCATGATCGTGATGACGCCAATGAAGATGGTTACCATTCTATGCGGCTTGGTTTGGCTATTATGGAGTTTCCTAGTCTCTTCCAGCTGTGTAACGAGCATCAGGAATGTTCCATTGCTGTACTTAAGCTTGAGGAGGACGAAGAACTGGATGGGGGCGCTCCATTTTTCATGAGCGATGACGGGGATGATGACAATTTTGTCGTCTCAGATTATTACAACGAGATTACACTCAGCGTGGTTGATGATGCGGTGCGTAGATCTGCTGGTATGCTACAAGGAATCGCTTGACTAAATTCTTCTTCTGGCACAAGGGGAACATTGTGATGGACCGAACGCGAGGAGCTTCACAAGGAATTGTCACATTCCCGCAAATGCGTCTAGATGTTCCAGGAGGTAGGAGTGCGGCTGTTCAAGTGGGCACACTCATTGAAATCTCATTTCTGCGTTTTCGTCTCAGGTATGTACACATTTCGGTTCACCGACGACCTGTACGGGTTGTTCCTTAAAATTCGCGTCGAGCTCCGAGAAAGCTATGGCGAGGATGATGTTTCACTTGCTGAGCTTGCCGCGGAGGAGCAAGATAGACGCCGAGGTCGAATCATCATGGATGAGGCAGGAGAAAGAGGCCGTTCTCGTCGAGGACGGGTACCTAGTGAAGATGAAGATGAAGAAGACGGTGACGATTCAGACTCCAACGACTCTTTCATTGTGAATGATGAAGAAGATGAGGGCAGGTTTTCTGGAAGTGAGAGTAGTGGAGATGAGGCTGAGCACGAAGAAGATGAAGAAGATGCCATGGAACGAATTGTGCGCCGCCGAATGCGACCTGAGCGCGAATCTAGTCGTTCTGATGGCGACGACTCACACGGCGAAGACATTGATTTGGGCGATCGAACTGTCGGGCAACCATCTCAGTCTGATCACGACGATGAGGAATACATTGTGCCACGGCGGGTCAGTAGTCGAATGCGAGTTGTTGATGACGACGAAGATAGCGATCATAGTGTTCCCAACGACGTTATCCCAGACACATCGGAGGGTGAAAGGGATGCAAGAAGTTCTCTTGGTGAGGCTACTGCACAAACTCACGGCGGTATGAAGAGGATAAGGACCGTTATGGAAGCTGAGTCAGACGATATCGGGCCTCGCGCAGGTGTGGACGAAGCTTCTGGAAGTGATCGTAACCTTCTGCCAAGCAAGCGACTTCGACAAGTTACATCCAATCTTTCTCATAACAGTGATGATGAGGAGGACGACAGAAATGTGTCCTACCACGGCGAGCTTGAAGCAGAGGGAAGCGATGACGATAACGCGGATGGATTTCAATCCAGACGTGGTCGATGGATTGGAAGTAATCCGTATTGGTCAAGACGAAGCAGGACGATCGACGAAGAAGATGAGAGTGACGAAGCTCTTGGAGATGATGTGCCCGTTGAGCGAATCGAGGATGAAGTGCCATTAGAAGATGAAGAAGAGGAGTGGGGCTATCAAGATGATGACAACGATGATGGCGATTTTTCGGATGCGTAGGAGTTGTTGTCCTCCTAGATATGTATCCAACGCTTTGCCTCGCTTCGAGGAGCAGCCCGGAACCAGGATCGTCAGTTCATTTAGTCTTCGAATCATGGTGACGAGGTAATGACGCATTGTAAAGGGTAGTGATCGAATGATAGCGGGGTGCAACCAACAAATTTTACCTCTTACTGGAGAATCCACATGTGCGTATCTGGTTACTGACTCGGGCTTGTTCACGTGGCGTTGCGATTAGATAAGTCGTGTGAATGTCCGCACTTCGTGTAGAGGGAGACAGAGATGAAGCTCTTTCAGTTGGAAGGCACGAGAAGATCTCGGTGGTGGCGTGTGGCGACCCTTGGAGATATTTGGTCATCACGAACTAACCTAGGAAGAGCCATGTTGGACGAGTACGCCGCCACGATCGCTCTGACGATTGTCGTGGGCGGTGCGCTTCTGTTTGCAGCGACATTAAGGACGCGCGAGGCAGCGCATGTGGCCAAGACGCTTGGTGGTTGTCGTCCCCGGAAGATCCACTCGTTGGGCACACGCATTCCGTTCATCGGCGACTTCCTCGAGATCACACGGCAGACGCACCGCAAACACGACTGGATGGTCGAGCAGTGCCTCCGCTTCCACGGAGAGCCGTGGCAGGCCAAGATCCCGGGCATGCCGGCATTTGTGATGCTGACGAGTCCGGAAGCCGTCGAAGAGGTCACGACGACGCAGTTCGACCACTTTGCCAAGGGCCCGTTCCAGATCAGTGTGCTCAATGACTTGCTGGGCAACGGCGTCTTTGCCAGCGATGGAGAGCAGTGGTATCACCAACGGAAGACGGCCGCCAAGTTCTTCTCGGCGAAGTCGCTCCGAGAGTGCATGGCCAACACGATGCAACGTAATATGGAGCGGGTGCACTCGGTACTGAGCCGTGCAAGGCCTGACGATGAACTCGTTGATCTCTCGCATCTCTTCCACCAGTTCACACTTCAGACATTCACGGAAGGCGGGCTCGGAGTCGAGATGGAGGTCATCGGAAGCAAGCAGATGCATCCCTTCGAGGACGCCGTGGACACAGCGATGCCTATCATCTCCCGGCGAGGGCGCCTTCCTCCGTTCGTCTGGAAGCTCGAGCGATGGCTCAGCGTTGGACAGGAGAAGCAATTGGCGGACTCCATGCGAGTCGCGCGACGCTGGTTATCGAGTATGATTGAGGCGAGCATAAGGGCAATGGAGCGTCAACATGGGAATCAACAGCACCGCAACGACAACGACAACGTCAAAAGCGTCGTGCAGCTGTTCGTTGATCACACTCGCGAAGATATGGCCGGTCTCCAGGCCACCAATCTCGTCGACTTCTTGCTCAACTTTGTGATAGCAGCCCGCGATACGTCCGCGCTCACGCTGTGTTGGTTCTTCTTCGCACTGCGTCAGAACCCTGCGGTCGAGAAGCGAATACGACGCGAAATGGCGGAGAAGATCGCTCTTAATACCACGTACTTGACAGCAGACGACGCCAAGAAGCTGGTCTACCTGGAAGCGACAATGAAGGAGACGCTTCGTCTCTATCCAGCTGGCCCCAACACAGTCAAGTACGTGGTGCGAGACACTGTCATCTGCGACGACATCTTTCTGCGCGAGGGACAAATGATCAGCCTCTCGGCGTACGTTCTCGCCCGGAATCCTCGTGTCTGGGGTCACGATGCGGCCGAGTTCAAACCCGAACGATGGATCGGCGCCTCGGGCGAACTAACTCTAGCCCCGGCCTCCGAGTTCTTCACCTTCCACGCTGGGCCGCGCTCGTGTTTGGGCATGAGCCTCGCGATGCTCGCTCTCCGTGTGGTAACTGCGAACTTGCTGCACCGTTACGAAATCGAGGTGGACCCGGCGAACGACGGTAGCTACGTGAACTCGCCGGCTCTCGCCATGATGCACCCACTGCTCGCTAAGGTGAGACCTCGTGGTGTCTGATCAGTTGGCAGTTCATACTTCATGGCTACAGTGTGCTGTTGAGAGAGCGATGATGTCTCTCTGCGTGTTCCTCGAGTGTTCTTCAACCTCTTCAAACAGTTACGAAGTTGGAAATGCCTCGTGATTGTAACGACGGCCTGACGTACATAGTGAACTTGTTCCTACTTTTGCTTGTATGGTGGCCCTGATCCCATAAAGGACTCCAACGAGAACGTGATTGTTTTCCTAGTTAATGCCCTGCACTTGCATGGCGTGTTCATCGCCTTCTTTGCCGATTCATTCGGTACCTCCACCTGAATGCCGTCTAGTCGGGGCCTTATCAGGTCGCTCGACTCAACCTGACTATCGGCAGATCACTCAAGAATCGATTTCGTACCAATCCGAGCCCAAACCAGCTATTACGCCATGCCGTCGTCCACGATCCAACTCCTCCAGCTCTTGTGCCTCGTCTTTGCGTTAGCGTACCAGCCAAGTCAGACCAATGCAGCAACGGCTCCAGCGCGTCTCCGTGGCCTAGCGGAATCGAGTGAGCTCATCGACGTCCCAGCGTCGTGGAAAGAAGATCTTCTCGTCGCCGTCAACGCTGAACGTGCGAAGGAAGGGCTCCCACCCTTGTGTGGCAACTCGTACGTTCGTTTTGAATGTGTTTTGTTGGTCTTTACTCACAGGAATGTAATCACAGAAAGCTGGATTCAGCCGCGCAACGTCAGTCACACGACATGGCGACCAGCAACTTCCTTGGTCACACAGGAAGTGATGGTTCGTCCCTGACAACTCGAATCGCTGATGAAGGATTTCAGTGGACGGCAGTAGCCGAGAACGTAGCTGGCGGCCAAAAGTCGGTAGCAGCAGTGATGCAGTCGTGGATGAGCTCGCCAGGCCACCGCATGAACATCCTCGGTGACTACCAGTATCTTGGAGCGGATATCGCGCACACCACGACGAGTGAGTACAACGTTTACTGGACGCTTACCTTCGGTGCGAGCATGAGCGAGTCGTGTGCGTGTATGTTGAAGTGAGTCCGTGGTGGAATGAGCATCTTGTGTGCCTACGTACCTTGAGTTTGCACGAGTGGGTAGTAAATCAATCGTATCCATTGTTTTCTAAACCATTCAACGCTTTGAATTCTCAATCCATCCTGTGGGTTAGCAATTGACGAGAGATCTGAGGTCACTGTTCTCTGGTGGCCAAAACAAGATCACTCAGCCTTGTTGTTGGCGACGACTGTGTAGTCGCACCAGATGAGTCTCTTGTGGCAGCACGACGTCTACTCCGGAAGCGACGCTGCAGTTTGTTCGCGACCCGGTGGATGGATGTGACATCGATGAGCACGAAAACCTTGTCATCTGGATGGAGAATTGTGTTTGTTGTTGGAGACGTGTAGACATAAGGGTGTGTAGCAGCTCCATAGCCACCTTTCGCTCGAAGTAAGGCAATCGGCAGAGCTGATGCGATCCCTGATGTCATGTAATCAAACAGTTCACCGTAGGTACGACTTCCCTGACGCCAGTCCTTTGGCAAATCATACAGCATGAAACAGCTTGTACCATCAAGAATCTTGCGGATAAACTCATTCAGCGAAGGATTGAAGAAGCTCTGGATGAGCAAGTCATCCGCGACATAGCTAGGGAACAACGCGCCGCGCATGAAGCGCTCCTGAAAAAACGTGTCGCTATCGTCACTGGTAAGGAGGCTCTCTAACGCAGCCGCTGCATCGGCCGGCCCGTTGGCTGAATGAATGCGGGTGGCAGCATTCTGGAGGCTGCCCCAAAAGAACTCGCGCATATAGAAGACGAACTTCCGTAAACTGATCATTTGTCGATCCCACGACGTGAGTTTCTTCGCCATGGAAGGAGCACGAGTCCCCGAGAACCGTGTGCTTTCACGATTTGAGCGTCGGCTCAGTGATGAAATGCGGTGACTGTAGAACGTGTGATGAGGTGAGGAGGCAGATCCAATCGGACTGTCATCACTGGCATCCCTCAAGTACACACGGGTGTCGTGAACCTCATTTTCGATAAGTCCAGTCGCTGAGCGAGAGCTGAAACTAGGGACTGGGTCTAGAAACTTGTTATTGTTCACATCCCTCAGTTCGATGATTGTGAAAATGTTGCTTTGCTGAAGTGCGGCATTGACAAGAATGGCGTTAAAGATCGCTTTTGAGTCATCGTAGCCTGCTTCAGTTCCTTGGGCAAGTACGACAATCGCTGATGCAGTGTAAACACCCGCACTGACAAGAACATGGTGCTTTTGTGGAGACCCTTGGACATGGTACACCTCACTAAACTCACTGAGCTGTAGCCACGTTACAGCATCAAATTCTTCCGAGTCTACAATGACGACTGGAACAACTCTTTCGATGTGAGGAGCGCGTAGTGGGCGAAGAAAGCTCACAAGACGGGAAATAGAGCGAGATCCTTCATTCTCGACGTTGCTGCAGACAACAATATGACCTCCCACGCTCACTAGGTTCGGTGGTGGATGAATGGGGGCTGCAAATGTTGCGACACTACTGCCACACCGTAGTACATGCTCTCGGACGTACTGAGGAACTCGACGTTCGACGTTATGCTGGGCTTGACGTGCCTTGGCGATCAGCTTTCGTTCCACCATTACACTCGCTGATCCGCCTCTTCTTCGGGAGCCGACGGTCAGAGAGGACTTTCGAGTCTCATGTCTTAGCGATGTCGCAAACGGAGCTAACGCGGTCATTGATTCCGCGATCAGGAAAGCTCTGCAGTTTGCTGGGATACGAAACCAATGACCAGGGTTGAAGTAGGTTTGCTTCTCGTACTCGACAGCAATGAGCAGTACTTGACCGTCGGACTGCTTGTGGATCCGTTGTGTGCACTGGGTGAATGTCATTCCTTGCAGAAAATCCGCTAGAAAACACGAGTAAATCTCGTTTCCAGCGCCTGATACATATTCGCGGATCCACGGCTTGACAAGGCTTGCAAACTGAGGATCAATTGGTAGATCAGAGCTCCTGCTTGTGATAAGGTTCGATACTAGAGTGGACAAACCGGGACATCTGCAGCTGAGACCCATAAGTCCTAGTCTCAACTCGTCAGCACAGACTAGGTTTTCACTGCTCAGCCCGGTTGCTTCGAGTAATGTACGGTTTTCCGAGTTGACGAGCATTGCGAACAACTGCGTTTGATCTCTGTCGACGTGCTGCGAAACTGATAATACGCGCAAGACCGTCTCAGCATCCTCACGACTGCCATCGTTCGAGAATTTACTCGGCAAGAAGAAAACTGCCATCGCCTGCTCCACTCTTGCGTTCTCAAGATCTTTCGACTTGAGTGGCGAACCATAGATTAGAAAAACGCGTTTTTGATACCGTGGGTTCTCGTTGACGTACTGCATCACTTCTTCCTGGAATGAAGTTGATGAACCGTCCCTTCCCGTCCCACTTCCTCCGTTATTGGAATAACCTTCATCATCAAAGCGAGCCAAGACCACAATGTGAGTTTCTCGAACGCGGTTTCCACCCTTGCGTTGCAACCACTTTGCCGGAAGTGACGCTGAGTGGCTGGCTTCAACATTCCGGCGAGCTGACCGCCCGCTCCTCTCTGCTGCCGCTCGATCACCCTCTTCAAGAGTGTCTTCTGGAAAGCGATTTGATGCTGCCGCGCCTCTTCCTCGACGATGAGCACTGTCAGCATCAGCATCTTCGTCGGAGCCAAAGCTAGAGAGTTCTCCACCAAAGCTTTCAAATAGAGCATCGTGATCGGGATGAAAGAACTCGCGGATGAAGTCTTTCATCTGCGCTGCTGACGGATTTCCTGTCACGACGACGTGGGCTGTGTTGCGGGACACGTTGTAGCAAACTTGGCCACTTCGTTGATCCCCGTAGATGCTGAAAAGCGCCGCAGATTCGTTCGCGAAAGTGTAAATGCCGACAATAATAATAACGCAGACCATGAGCTGTCCCAGCACAGTCTTGGGACTAAAGTCTCCGTACCCTACCGTGGAAACAGTCACGAACATGAAGTATATCGACGAAAAGAAGCTCCACGTCTCGGCACATTCGCTGAACTCGGCTGTGCCAGTGATGTTGTTGACGAGAATGTAGTTGGAGCTGTTTGTATTGGTGCACTTGTACACATGGAGAAGAAAGCTGTTCGTGTAAGGGAGATCCCCGAGGCGTTCCAATGAGAACAACACACACGCCGCAAAGAACACGAGGCACCACGCTTTGAAGATGACCAAGACGACTTGCGAGAAGAACGTTTTGTACTTGAACCGCGAAAACAAATGGTCGACGACAATGTACAAGATGTACGACCGCAAGAAGCCAAAGTCGAGCCACGACCGTCGTTCTCGACCATCGACAGGGTATGTCTGGAAGGAGATGGTAAAGTGGGAGATGAGAGAGAGCAAGTCAAAGAGGCTGTGTAGCTTGACGGTATAGCGAACTCTAGTAGTTTGCACGCCACAGTGATCAGTACTCTAGATTGACGAGGGCCACCCCAAAACAATAATAACAAAAGCGACGCACTTGTGTTTCGCGGCGATCCACCGCATACCGTATCCGATCGCAGTAATAATGAGTAAGAACGACTCGATAGACCACGACGAGAAGCTCACGGCCAAGGCGCCGCCACGCACAACTACGCCAAGCCACGACAACGTTAAGTAAATATCCCATTTGCCCAACAGCACACACCAACATACTCCATGTGATGCACACGAAGACGCACGTCACGAGCTGGAAAATGTAGTTCTACGTCCCATACGCTTCGTTATTAGCACGGCTCGACTCACTGAGAAACAGTCGACAACCACGCACCGCGACGTTGATGAGAGGCGAGTCAAAGACTGTGCGGAGACGTTCGAGGCGCGGGTCATTGGAGAGCTCGAGCCACTCGTAGATGATCGAGAGCGCGAGGATCGGCACCTGGAAGAGCCCCCAGTAGCGCACCTGGTCCCATACGAGGTACCAGGACGCCGTGTAGCACGCCGGCGAGGTGTCGGTGATCAGACACGCCGCAGTCATGGGGGCGCGTTCACTTGTGTCGCTTCATATGGACGCACGTCATGCAACCAGGTGGCGGAAACTGGTTGAAACAGAGGTACTGGTAACCACTGGAATAGAAGGTTCCTGCCAAGCGAGCTGATGTGGTCCACACATTTTGAAAGATTACACGGGGATTGGAGGAAAATGGAACAGGTGGTGAGATGGGCGGCAATGCCTGTGTCCAACGTGGATGCAGTGAGTGCAAGCCTTACCGCGTGGGATGCCGGTAAGGGCCAGTGTTGAAAGTGCGAGGCGTGAGGCTGGATGTACGTGCACGTGGACGTGTTCGAAGGCCGCGGGTGCCTGGCGGACTTAGGAGCTCATGCGGGTGACCAGCTCATCCTGCGCGTGGGGCAGCCGGAGAGCTGGGCAGGAGTTTCGGGCATGGCGTCGGTGACGATGGATGCACCGTTGATTGGACAGTCAACTGGATTGCTGCTCCCACCTAAGCTTGCAGACAAGATCAAGCATCAAATCACCAAGCGGGCATTCCAGCGTGATATGGGCAAGTATCAGTTCCGCCTATATGTGCTAAAGCACGACGAAGAAACGCAGAAGCCCAAGTGGTTGGGTATCGTTGCCATTGGCTTCTTGTATTTAACGGCAGGATACATTGTGGAACGCTGGGTACCGATGAAACTCGCCACCAAGACCACACCAGGGGAGCTGCGACTGAGAATCGTAGTAAAAGAGACCGAGAAGGACGCACTCGCAGTGCTAAACACACCACTCAATACCAACCATGAGCGAGCTGAAAACTGCTGCTGTGAGAAATGCGATCCGCATTTCCAGTTGGCCAACCCAGTCATCGACTACTTTGACTTTGAAGAAAAACACAGTATCTCGTCCAAGGCAGGGCGAGTGATCACAAAAGCATTCTTCGGTATGTAGGGCAGCGTTTCTCTAATACTGTTTCCTGTTTTTGGAGTTGGATTGTAGTAGCTCTCTGCTCTCCGGTCACGGGCGTCTTGTTATCTTCGTCGATTACTCATCGCAGTGGTAGTTGCCACGGTTGGGGATCTGAGAAGCTGCGATGGGACAGCAAGTAATCGGTGCTCCACCCATTGTCAAATACGACAGGTCAAGCACGTCACCATGGAACACTCAGGCCACCAGTTTCACCCTGCAGACGACAAGACGAAGAAGCGACACCGTGCAAGCCATCTCGAGTCTGGGATGGTGATTGGTGATACACCGCCGATTGAAGATGCACAGAATGCCAGGGAAGACATGCCCTGTCACCCGGCGCAAATTCCTGTTGGTGCACTTGATCTTCAGCCCAAGGAGAAAGATCGCGAAGTTCCTAAAGTGGTGAGTCCGGGGCCTCATGATGGATCCAATAGAGGCATGTCTTATTAGATAATGAACCAGAAAGGAACATAATCCTCAACACACTACTTCTGCGACTTGAGGTGTATTCGAAATGGTCAACACAAAACAAAGAGGTCGATGGCCAAGACGAGTACTGTTCTACGTGAATCCGTGTTGGAGTGATGATCACTTCAATCCATCGCACAAAATGCGCTTTTTACCCCGTAACTCATGCTGGCTTGTGCGTCATGTATCGCTCCGGTGATACAGGACGCGCCTCCTGCTGCACCTGCTATATTGGACATACCCTCTTTTCATGCTTTGGTTGCCATTTTGGACAAACTACTTCACGAAAACCCTGTCTCTCTTCGTTGGGCTTCATGAAGATAACGTTATCTTCATTGATCCCACTTTTGCTCTGATAAGAGAATTTGATCATGTACTTCCTCTCTCCGCGTCGTTCGCTCCGTTGCTAGGAACACGTTGCTTGCCTCCGTAGCCACCGTCCAACGCGGCACCCGTCAACACGAACACGCTACGTTGCTCCAGATCCTCCGAACGACAGCAACCCTCTCTGCGGGTACAAGACCATCCTCCTTCCCAGCTCCGGCAGCGGCATACCTCCTCTTCTTCGACGGCGGCTCCCGCGGGAATCCTGGGCCAGGTGGCGCTGGTGCTGGCGTTGTACGGATCGGTGCTGGCGGCGTAGTAGACACGGTCTGCTGGAGTGCGGCAATGAGCCTCGCAGCTCAGACTTCAACGAACAAGTACGCGGAATATATTGGTGTCGTCACTGGCCTCCGACGTGTGGGCACCCCTTACAGTGATCAGTGACAGCCATCTCGTCTTACGCCAGCTTGCGCACTACCGACCCCCTCTCTCGGAGCGCCTTCGGCCGCTCTACACCGAAGCACGGCTCTTAGCAGATCGCCTCAATATCGTCGCGTGGCGTCACCACCTACGCGACAACAACAAGATGGCAGATTATGCAGTCAATTTCGCGACGGACTCCAAGTGCAGCCTCCAGGCATTCCACTCGTCCGATCACCGCGAACGGCACGGACTCGATTCCTTTCTCCAAGGTGGCATCGCCCAGTGGAGGGCTTCCTCCCTCCCCTAGGCAGCCGGCCATCCCGGCGTGCATGTTCTTAAGTTCTTTCGTACCGCTATCGTAGTTCACACCAGTGTGACACAAAAGACGCCAACTTGGTCAGTCAGTCAGTCTCTCCACGTCAGCGGGCACTTGGACGATGAGTACACGACCGTTTCTGACTTTGGGTCTTCTCATCATTTGAAGTTGCGCTTGAGTTGCGCGCAACATTCGATATTTTCTTGCGTGAGTGATGGTCTCGTTGGATATGATACTCGCTTGCGCTCGAGACCACGCAGTTGGTCGACGCCGATGTTCCAGCGCCTCCGTGATCTCGACCAGAGCGCCACCGACCGCGGTGTCGCCATATTGACAGCGCTTCAGGAGCACACGTCGCTGCAGGAACAATGGACGAGATTCGCGAAGGAGCTGGTGAATCGCTGTGAAGATCTGGGCTTGGAAATGGCCCAGTTCCACCGCAAACTGACCAAACGAGGCACTCCCCAGCAAGAACATGAGAACGTTTTGGAGACCACCGACTGGTTTGAACTATGCTTCTTCTTGTCGTACCAGCTACTGGTGAGAACCGAGTACAAGACAAGCGCCGCGAACAACTTTCCGACGCGGTTGCCACGTAAAGTCCAGGATCTTTGGCCGAGGAAGAAGATGAGGATCATCGGAGAACAGTTCGAGAAAATCGCTAGTGGATGTGAGTATGAAGGTCTCGAGCCGATGCGAAAGGCAGATGTGAGGTGGTGTTTCACGGCGGATACGTTTGCAACGGAACTTCAGCGCCATCGGCTTTTTGAGTGGCGACGTTTCTCGCAACCAAGTCGCCTCGAGAATGCAAGCGAAAATAATGAGCATCACAAAGAAAACGATGTGGTTGATGGTGTGCACAACAGTAAAACATCTGAGCAAGAACCGGTGCGATCTTCTTTGGGGGCGATCAATTTCAGTGTAGCAGGACGAGAGGAAGTACAGAATATCAACGCTCTGCTTCGTGGCGACTATAGAATCCGTCGAGAACTTATGCTTGAGCGTCTCAATGTGACGCTTGAGTCGTTCATGTGGTCAAAACGGGGACAGGAAGTTGAGCAAGAGGTTGTGGAAGAGTTCAAGCAATTGTTGTCAGGACTGTCGAAGGAGCCATGCACTGTCAACATTGACGATATACTACGAGCTGACCCGATGGCCTTGGTACCGAGTGACAGTGGGGACGAGGTCATGAAAAGCTCGCATCTTCGTTCTTTGGTAATAGGACAAGTGTGCTTGCTCGTGATGATCAGAATACTAGTCGTGGGCTAACATTGGCTATCGCAGGTCCCAGATCGCGGTGGTCGTATCGACGATCTCAACGAAAAGGACATGAAGCGAGCTGCGCGTGGTGCTTGGGATCTGCAACGGTCAAATCGCAAGAGCCAGTCGATTAAAGCGGCAACGGAGAAGCTCCCTACTTTGGAAATAAGACTCCAACTGAGTCAAGACACTAATGGTGTCGACATGAAGAATATTGAGCGTCACAAGAAGAAGAAACAGACCAAGAGCGTGCTTAAGCAAGATGCACCAGATTCGCCTTCACCGACCAAGGTCTACCCATGACGCTAATCACTTCACCAAAGCCTGATAACACATTTGCGCTTCGAGTTCATTGTCAACAATAGGCCTGATTGATGTAGATGGTGATATCACGTGAAAGACGAAGAACATCGCTACCATTATTGACATCAGATGAAAGAAAATTGTCGAGATGAATTCATCGTGTTTCTCTTTAGTCTCTATCGGTGTAAAACGCACTCTGAAGGCAACTGGATACGACGAGCTACATGTCTGTAGAATAAAGCGTCTACTACTTTTGAGAGTCACTGCCGAGAATCGTGATGAGATTGCGTGGACGATTTGTAGACACTCATATTTCGCATGAGGAAGCGCTGGTTGACGTGGCGCTGAGGATTACTTGCTACTTGCCGCTATGAAAGGTAAAAGAAAGTAATGGAGTATTCCTGCGTCATCTTGACGGACAGCGATCTTGTTAATGATGACTGCATATGCCAGTGGTTCTGTAGGAAGATTAGTTCTGACAGTGCCGGCGGCCACAGTGATATTGATTGCAGTTGGTGGGAGTGCAAATGCTGCATGGTGAGCTAACTGGAGTGCATTCCTGCATGGCTCGATATCGTGATAAGGGTCGAAGTGAAAAATTCATCTGTAGCAACCTTCTCTGGCGTCGCGACGTGCCCCTTCCCTCGTTCCAAATGTTGCTATCGCGTCAAAAACTGTTCCCGCAGCACCGGGCCCCGCCAATTCGGATTGAAACGAAGGGCCAGAAGAGGATCTGCGTCAGTTTGATCAAGTTCCCTTTCAAGGACTTGGTGCTGTTCGTCACTCAATTCGATCAACGACTGCGTCAACTTCGCAGCATTTTCAGGGAAGAGGTGAGGGTCCGATGCGTTGCTTCCATCGCATCAAGCTCGCTACTCCATCCCTCTCCATTCATCCAAACCGAATGTGATCACAATCTTGTTGCTCTTCTTCAACATCTTGAGGTTACCTAAGGCTGTGTTCGGGCAGTCATGAAAATCGCGATTTTTGGACCAAAATCGCGATTTTGCTGAAATCTCTGTCCCGAACACACAGTTTTCGAAACTGTGATTTTTGGTGTAAATCGCGATTTTCCAAATTCTGCCCATACCTTGAATTTTGGAAGTTGGATTTTCGAATCCTTGGGAGAAAGCGCCTCAATCCATCGGAAAGGGAAACGAGAAGAGAGGGAAAGCTGATTGAGAAGCAGTCCGAGTACGCGCGCCCACTACAGCAGCGCGAGAATGTGCAACGGCCGCGCGCATTGGAGTGAAGAGGAGGTTAAGGTGCTCCTCGAGTCATACCTCGAGAAGCGCAACGATCCATCGTATAAAAGCGATATGCGGATCAAGCCAAAAGGTTGGTCAGCTCTCGCTACCGGCGTCGAGGCGAGATTGAAGAAAAAGGTCGACAAAGGTATGGATGTCCTGGTGCTGCCGAATACATACTGCCACGCGCACTCATCTACAATTTGCTCTCCTTGCCGCAGGACAATGCAAGTCCAAGATCACCCGCACTATGGGCGATTATGATATCTACAAATCGGTGGCGGGGAAAAGCGGCGCGGGGTGTGCGCTGTCAAAGCCAACTCTGCCAGACAGCGCATGGGACGTTGAACTGAGGAGTCAATGTACCACTTTTTCAAGCTCGT
>KE464001.1:36185-50843 GCA_000387445.2 Pythium aphanidermatum DAOM BR444 | reverse complement strand
TCGGACTCACTGAACGTCGGAGCGTTCAAATACGAGCCAACCTTCAGTTTGGCGTGTTCTCGTACAGCCGTCTCATTGAGCGTGTTGTCCTTATTGAGAATCGTGCCGAGATCCAACTGCGTCATCTGTCCTAGCATGTCTTCGATACTCTGAACACAGCAGTTCGTCAGTTCCCTAATCCATACCGACCACACACGACACAACGCACCATCTCGTTCAGCATCGCTTCCACACGGGCGTCGATGGTCATCTCAGCGTAACCAACTGTATAGCATGACAAACTCGCCAGTGCAAGTGCTGCAACTTTGACCAAGCGCATTTCGGTCGTTTTTCGATGCTTACTCAAGAGCAGGGGAATTCCTGAATGCACCACCTTCACACTCGCCTCTTCCTCTCCTCCCACCTGCTTCTCTCACCCCACTCTCCTACGGTGCCTCTGTTCTCTCATGTACTCATGCTCTCGCCATCCGATGCCTTCGCCCGTGCGACCATGTCCGCAACCATGATGCCACGCAGATCTGATTCAGCTTGAAAATGGGTACGGGTTTCTCGACCCGAATCAGGTTGTGTGAACCCGGCCTGTTGTCCCAGTTGAAGTTGCCGTGACACTTTTCCGCCCCCGCCGAAGCATGGAGGAAACGCCAACGCCTATGGGGCACGAGGCGGAGACTGCTGGCGACAATGGCGCGCGGCGCATTGTGCGACTGCGGTCGATCGTCGTCGAGTGAGTGACTGTATTTGCGTCCGGTGTGACGTCGTGGGCTGCAGGGTGGATGGACTCACTCTCGTGCGACAACAGCAACTTCAAGAACTACGTAGGGCAACACAGGATTGAGGTCGGCAACGAACGATTTGTATGGTACGATTGATAGAATGCGAGGTTTGGTATGAGAATTATCATTCGAAGTACTCTAAACTGCTGTAGCTTCTTTGGTCGCAATGGGACTGGCAAGTCTTGCGTTGTCGACGCCATCGCTTTCTGCCTCGGAGCATCACCTCAGCAGCTCCGAGTGAAGCGTAATGTTTGGCACCTATTTGCTCTTTCTTTCGCAAAACTAAGTTGTGTGCACGAACTAGGGTTCGCGAACTTGGTAAACGATCAATACCCAGAGGCCACAGCTAGTGTGGCGCTGTGCCTTGAAGTTGAAGAAGTTGCAACAAGAGTTCAACACTTTTGGGTAAAACGTACCGTTGATCCTGCCAGAAGTCAGACGAAGTTTTACTGCAGCGACCAAATGGATCCGTCGTGGAAGGTATATCACAGTTGCCATTTCAGTATCCACTTGTAACTCATGTACTTTCTGATTCTAGTCTACAACGAGGAACGCATTAGAAACAATTCTAGACCAGTTTGGAATCGCCATGGATCTACAAGATCGTTTTATAATTCGCCAATCGTGGGTATAGCTTGTGTGGGACCGTTAGGCGGCCGACTCAGGTTGCTATGAAGGAATGCATCAGGTCTTGCGCAGCTGTCGTCCCAGCAGCTCCTCCACTTTTGTGCGTTATCCATACTCTTAAGATGAGCCTATGGATGCTGACAGATAGTATCCACACGGCCTATTCAGGTGAACGCGTAATGTATGCTCTATACGATGTAGGAGGTAGATGCAATCCGTGCTGACTGGAAAATGATTCTAGAGGGACATCAAGCCTAAGGGATGAGGTAATCTCCGGACAAAGACAAAGATTCACGACGAAATATCCACCTGACACACTCTTTAGCTTGTTGACCTCGAAGATCGATGGAATCACTTGTACGCTGAGACCGAAAAGATAAAACTGCATGTTTCCGCCTTGGGCATGGAATCAGAACGATGTCAGCCAATGGTAAGCATCAATCTATCATCTGTTTGAAATGAGAGATCAACTCACGTCACGCAATGATGAAGGTCCGGAAGTTTCAAGAGTGGGTGAAACGAAAGGAACAACTTCAACACAGCAGAGCCAAAACCGAAAATGACTTATCCGCCACCCTCAATCTTCTTTTTGACATCTATAAATTTCAGCTCATTCAAGCGCACGATACCCTGAATAAGGGCAAGGAAAAGTGCGCTGTGCTTCGCGAAGCAGCTGAAAACAAAATCAAGGAAGAAGTGATATGCTTGAAATCAATTAACGATAAAAAGAAGCGAGCGGTTGAGGTCAAGGACGGCCTGGCGCAACTCACAAAGCAAAAGGCGACAACAGATTCGCGGCTATCGGCTCTTGAGGATGATCTTCGCTGTCTTCATGAGCGTTGCGTGCGCCTGGAGAAGGATCGTGAAAAAGCATTAAGCGATATCAAACATCTTCAAGATTGCATTGAAGAAGATACCAGCGAGTTAAAAGATATCGAAAAAGAAAGCCAAGCCATTGAAGAAGCGTTGGGCGCGCTTCCGGTCGAGCCACAAAAAAGAGACGAGGTTCTGCGTGACATTGTCACTCAAATCGAACAAGTTGAGCGATCAATACAAGCACTAAATGTGGCCAAGGTAATGAGGCTTATTTGTTACTACTGCTCATAGAATAATAACCCCGGAGATGAGCCGTAGAATGCTGAATCGAAAAAGAGAGAGGCTTTGAATAATACTCTTGAACAAGCACAAAAAGTGCTCGCTGTGGCGGTGGCAGAGAAGAATGCCTGTGACAATTACTTATCGCAGTTGAAAAACGCGATCAAGGCGAACATGACTAAGCTCAAAGAGTTTGAGGTGAAGAAAATGACACTGGGAAACCAAATCGAAGAACTCGAGCGCTCTCATGCACGAATGGAACAAGAACAGTTCAAGCAGACTGCAAGATACAAAGGGGATGACACGATTCAGCAAATGAAGAGTCTGTTAGGCACTGATGTCGTTTTCGGACGTATGTGGCAGTTGGCTTTGACGGAGCGCCAGTTCACAAGCGCGGTGAATGCGGCTTTGCATCCCTATCTGGATTATGTTGTTGTTCGAACGCGCTCGGCTGCTATATCAGTTGCGAAAGCCTTCGCTGATGGATCCATTGGGCGTGTTTCATGTAGTATTCTAGACGAGATTGAATGCCGCTGTTCTTGTGCAAATGACATACGTGGGACAAATGTCGAGCGTTCGACTCCGCTGTGTCAAGTGCTTACGTGTCTAGATCCATCGCTTCGACGAGTCTTCCACAAATACTGCCAAAATTGGTTGATTTCTCCGAACACCGACGATGCGATCGCATCATCAAGAAAATACCGACAAAACTGTGTCACACTGCAGGGTGACATATTCTACGCAGACGGTGCGATTCGCACATGGAGGAGTGAACACCAAAAGACTAGCCGACCGAAGATTCAGGCGAAAGAAAATGTCGTTTTACATTCCCCAACCAAAACGCCTGTCCAAGGTATTTCTGATATAGATCTTCACGCGGAACGTAATAAGTACCAAGGCATCTACACTCTCACAATACGTCACATCGATGAGGTATGCATGAAATACGGCCAAAATCGCCTCATGCATCTCGTAACATTGGCTGTGAACATCGCAGCTAACATCAGTTATAGCATCACAACAACGGGAGCTTCGTTTATCCACGGTAAGACCCGACTACACGCCATGTACTGAGAAGCTTCTTACTCCGGAAAATGTTCCCAGTCCCGTTTGGACAAACTCATTCGAAACGTATCGAACCATGAATCAAGGCGAAATATTGCAGAGTTGCAAGTCAAACTTAGTGCATCAGATCCGGCAGAGGACTACGACGTGCGTATGAAGGAGAGCATAGAGAAACTTACTGCCCTCAAGAACACTCGCACAAAGCTCTCGAATTCGTCTGTGTCGAGAGAAAGGCAACAACTGTACTCAAAAAAGGCCCAGGCGCAGTCCAGATTATCTGCATGCCAAGGCCGGGTTAGTTCAAATCAGGACCTTCTTGTTAAAGCACAGAGAACGCTCAACGTCGTGACAAAGCAAAAGGTACGTTGGTCGTTCAGTCTGTGATGCGTCTTTCATGACATGAGAATCTGCAGATAAGTGTTTCAAGCGCGATCGCGAATATTGAAAAGGAGAGCGAATTCACTTCCCACCTAAACAAGAGCATTTGTGTTGGCATCGAAGAGGCTACTAGGACGTTGAATGAACTCCAGGCAGCCATATCATCTTCAATGAGTGAGCTTCACCAACATCGAGAGGATAGTGCCAGAATTGCAGATGACCTTCGCTCTATGGAAGCATCGGTTGTTCAAGAAGGAGGCAAGAAAATGCAGATTGAGTCGCAGGTTGAGAACATAAAAAAGGACATGATGGATTTGAGCACATCGACACCAGAATACTCCAGTATTGACAGGAGTGCTTCAACTGTGTCGCTAGAGAGGGAAAGATCCCGTTTGATGGATACGTTGGTAGAACTATCACAAGAATGCAGGTGAGCGACAAGTCAACTGGAAAAAAAGCATTCAGTGATTTCAACAATCACGTTGTAGCGTACTTCAAGCGTTGAAATCAGGCATCATGGCTGAAGATGTCGAGCGAGCGATTGCATGTGAAAACGAGCTTTTAGACCTCAACGAGGTGGTCGAACGAAACACAACAGTCTTGGCACAATTACGGTCTGAGCAGAATGAAGTTGGGATGAAGCGGTTTGTCATGGTAATATGCGATCAGATAGACGGCAACCATGGTTGATGGCATCGTTTCCTAGGTATAACCGACTAGCCGCGGCGTTGCGACTTGTCAACGCAAACTTTGTGAAGATATACCGTCTTCTGAATGAAGTGAGTGAGGAAATTGCTAATCACCGTTTGGCAATAATTGACGACAAATATACGTTGTAGGATGGAGATTGCTATCTAGCATACTCACATGAACGACAAACACTGTTCAACGAAGGAATTACACTGAACTGTAAGCCAGACGAAAGTCACTGGCAGTCGGTGAGTCACATGGAGAGATAATCTGAGATGATCTGCAATCTAACTATTGCTCAGTTTATCGGTCTATCTGGAGGGCAGCAGGTCGTGTGTGCGGTGTCGGTATGCGAAGCTATTTAAACTGAATTGCGAGCCATGAAGAGAGAGGCGTGAAATCTGATACCTCTTACTCTTGTCAGCTCATGTTGGCCCTTCAAGTGTCGTTTTCAAATCCATTTTACGTTTGTGATGGTAAGTACGAACGAATGGTAATCACTTGCAACCGTTTTCAACACTTCTTTCTCTGATGCAGAGATCGACGCCGCTCTTGATACTCTCAACGTAATGAAGTTAGCGAATCTCCTACAAGAACAAAGTAAAGAAACAGCAACGCAGTTCTTCGTGGTGTCCCATCGACCTGAGATGTGGGACGCCTCAAGTTTTATGGTTGGTGTGTATGAGCAAAACAAATCAGCCCACACAGTATCTTGCAGATTTGAATAAGCGCGGGAGGTCGCAGGTTCAAATTAAAATGTTGGCTGAAACCGCTACAGCTTCTGATGGCACAACAGGTTTATCTGCGACCTTTCACATCCGAGTAGTGTGCGTATGGCTCATTCGAGAACGCAGGACCCAACGACAACGGTGACAGGGCGGAATCAAGAACGATCCACTTCACACTGCCAACGAAGACGGGAGGATGATGGATCTGAACCCAGCAAACCCATTCGGTGACTTGATGAGCAAAGCTGTTAAGCTGAAAGGCCACCAACAAGCTCAGTTGCGAACGAAATTCGACTCGTGGCCCCAATACTTCCAACATTCAATGTTTATGCAGGAGTCGGTGATTTCAGTGCGGTCGAAGGCTTTTAAGGAGCGAATACAGGCTGCCGAATCAATGAAGTCCGCAGGAAATGACAACTACGCTCGAAATGATGTGGAAGAAGCAGTGGCGGAGTATGAGAAAGCGCTGTCTGTTTTCAAGTATGCTGAGAATATGGATCCAGGTTGGAAGAAGAAGGGAATTGAAGATAAAGACATTCGAGTGGTTGATTACAAGTGTGATAACGCGGATGATCAGGCTAGGCTTGACGCACTCAAGATTTCCTGTTATCTGAATATTGCAGGTATGAGCACGTGAACATGACCAGTGCATCTTGATTGTGACACGCCGTGCTTGTGTACAGTGTGTAAGTTCAAACTGAAGGAGTTCCAGACATGTATTCGAGCATGCGATGACACTCTCGAACTCGATCCTCAGAACATCAAAGCCCTGTATCGACGAGCGTTAGCTCTGATTACCCCTGCTTCGTCTGGTGCTCTCGAGTTCGATCAGGCTGTTGTAAATCTTCAAACGGCCTACAACATCGATCCAGAGAATAAAGAAGTACGGAAAATGTATCGCGAGCTCCGAGAACAAAAAGTTCGACAGCAAAAACTCGACAAAGACACTTTTACGGGCATGTTCAACCGTGGCCAAATATACGACGGAAGCGAAACCAGGAAAGAGGAGGCAGTAGCAGATATTGATGATGACGAAGCTCGCGACCGCAAGTTTCAGCAGGAGGTTTGTGCACTGCTACCTAGTAGCTCTTGGAGACTGACCATTTCGTGCTCCTTTAGGTTGAAGAAGCAGAGACTCTTGCTAGAATGTGCGAAGCAAAAGGAGAAAACAAGTATGCACAAGAGATCCGAGAGAAAGTTGAAAATGCGAAGCAGGCGCGGAATCGGCGGCGGAAGGAAGTCGACTTTTTCAACCCAACAGAAGAAATGATCGAGGACGCTAAAAAGCAAGGGTAAGTTGGCATCAAAGAGTGGGCACGTGTGTACAACAAGTAACGTCCTTCCCACTAGAATTGATTTGTCGGATCCCCAAGTCCAAGCAATGTTGCATCAGTTACAGGACGACGAAAAACGGAAGCAACGAGATCCAACCTACCAGCCTCCGGATCGATCGGATCCAGCACAAGTCGAAGCAGATTCTATTGATTCGGTATTGAAGTCGATGACGAACGAACAGATTGCGAACATGCTGCGTCGCGAGGGCATTGACTACCATAGGATCACAGATCGAGACCAATTCCTAGAATCAGCGCGACAAGTGATTGCTTCCAAGCTATCGTCTCCCACGAAGACTCCGAAGAAATCTTACTTCTGGACTATCTTCACTTTTGCAATTGCATGGACGATATTGCGGCTGTACACGACAGGCGGCTTGGCAATCATGTGGAGAGTCACGAAGAATGTGCTCATGGACAAAGAAGATTTTATGAAACACCCGAGTCTTGAAGACGGTGCGGACTTTTTCGATGACTAACACATAACCAACTCTGTCGTGAGCAATTGCGACATGTGTTTGAGATTGTTAATTGTACTTGTTTTCCCTACTAGCTCTTTGCTATTGACATGCAAACCAATCGTCGTGTATAGTAGAATCGAGGTCAAGTGACCTCACAGGGACGCAGCTTTCTGTCCTTCATCTCTTGCGTATGCGATCGGTTTTCTTAAGGTATGAACTGGACGATTGAACGTGCATCTAAATTGTGAGGGTCGGGTCATGAGAGCCCGTCGATGAAGCAGTCGATACAGCTTCCTGACGGGGAGGCAATTGCGACACTACGACGGTCGCTCGTGAGTCGGATGAAGCTTCAGTTGGTGTAGACACGTCAGATTTTTGCAAGTGAGCAGGTCGCTCGCGGGTAATAGTGACTTCCACACGTTCGTATTGCTGCACGATCTCTTCTTCCAGCTGCTTACGCAAGTGTAGCGGTGAGCGTGCCAGTGCCGCAGCGTCCAGTTGGCCAGTTTCGACGAAGGAGGAGAGCGGAGTACCGATTTGCGTTGGATCATCTACCGGTGGTATGTCCGACTCGCTGTCTGTTGAAGCGTCATCGGCAACTGGAGCAGGTGGAGGGGGACATCGTCATCATCATTTGGTACTTCATCGTCAGACGGTGCCGGAGGTGGTGGAGCCGCGACTGCGGGATGAAGCTCATGCACCAGATGTTCGACTTCGACAAGCGCATCTGGATCTTCACAATAGTAGGTGAAGTCCTTGAAAGTTGGATCCTGGACTGGCGGAGTGGCTTTTCGGCCGCCTCGACTTCCAACAAGTGACAAGAAACCCTTGGAGCGAGATGCTTTGTCCGTTGGCGACTGAACTTCTCGATGCGCGTCCATCTCGGTGAACTCTGCGTCGACATACTCGACGTCAAGTGGAGACGACTATCAAAAACAGCCGTTCACGTCAGTCAACGATGCTGGTGAGTGAAGTCAGAGACAAAGCGATGGCCACTCACAAGGTTCGGCTTCCATGGCGGCGTAATTTTTCTCTGCAACAACAAGTCCCAGTCGATATCCTTGAAGTACGGGTGGTTCAGGATGTCACTGATGTTGATGCCTAATCGCTTTGTTGAGTCCTTTTGTAAAAACTGTCGCGGAATGAAGTCAGTACTATAGACGTCCAATCTCGCAGTGCAAAGTTACGTACTCCAATCAAGATGTCCTTCAACTCCGGCGCCAGCTCTGGCTTATCTGGGAAGGTAAGTGGATCGTTCTGAATTTTGCTGTACATCTTCTCGATGTTGCTGTCGTAGAATGGCGACTTGCCGACACTCATCTCGTAGAGCAGAATGCCCAGACTCCACCAGTCAGCAGCTTTACCGTATGATCGTTTTGCCTTGGGGAGGAGCAGCTCTGGGGCTGTGTACTGCGGCGAGCCAGCCATTGTCTTGGCACCGTAGTAGTTGGAAACGTGAAGCTTCGCAAGACCAAAGTCGACAAGTGCAATGTGGCCTTCACCGTCAATCATGACATTCTCCGGCTTGATATCACGATACAA
This sequence comes from Pythium aphanidermatum DAOM BR444, assembly GCA_000387445.2. Taxonomy (NCBI): domain Eukaryota; phylum Oomycota; class Peronosporomycetes; order Pythiales; family Pythiaceae; genus Pythium; species Pythium aphanidermatum. The sequence goes on along the minus strand of KE464001.1, from coordinate 42,150 downwards.
GATGTTGTGCTGATGCAGGTGGTGGATACCGAGCACAAGCTCAGCCGCGTAGAAATGAGCACGCGCGGCGGGTATCCGACAGCTAGCGCCCTTGCTCATGTGGTGAAACAGATCACCACCACCGTAATAGTTCATACCCAGAAACAGCTTTGTTCGGCTCTGGAAGGCGATTCGAAGACCGGCAATGAAGGGATGGTGGATGTTCTGTGCAACACGCATTTCCGTGAACGAGCTTTCAATATCGTACTTGGTCATTTTGCCCTTTTCCAAGATTTTGAGGGCGTAGATCTGACCGTCACTCTTCTTGACAGCATTGACAACAGTACCAAATCCACCCTTGCCGATCACATTGTACACAGTAAAGTCCTTCAATGAGATACTCAACGATCGCGTCGAGCGCATTGCAGCATCAGACATTTCGCTAAATGGATTCTTCACCCCAAAGCTCTTCCAGTTGGCCGCGATCGTCTTCTGATCAATTTCGATCTTCAGCTTGAAAATACGACCATACGGACCGAGTGTCACCTTGTGTCTCCAAGCCTGAGTGATCGTGTGCCCATTGATTTTGCTCTTGAACTTCTCTTCACCCTTAATGACAAGTGACCCGTCATTCGAGACGTCGAGCACAGTGAATTCCAGGATCTCAACGTTGTGGTAGTACGAACTCATGAAGTGCAGCAAACCTTCCCGCCCAAAAAAGTCGCCGTGGAATGGCACGTGCTTCGGGAAACTTGTGGACAAGACGAGATCCTTGTTGAAGTACGCCGTGAATTCGCTCACAAGCGACAATTCGCCACAAACAACACGTCGGTACATGTCATACACGGCCTCTGTGCGCATATCCGGATACAAGCCGTGTTTGTACGTGCCATAGATGGGCTTGTTGTTCCTCTTCATCGCGTTGCTGTCAATGCCCGCCTCCAGGAAGTAGACCCACGCCAGTTGTTCCATTTCCGTTGGGACACTGCAGTGGAACACCTTGCCCTCCGTCGTCTCGAATGAGAAGTCGTGGCCATGACCGCTTTTCGACACTTTGTCAAGCTTGACTGAGGCTACGTTCACACGGCCCTTGAGATGGTCTCGATTGCGCGCGTCGACCTTGTTCTCGTAGTACGATAAGTTGTTGCCCTCGAGGGTGAAGAACCGCATCTTCCAGTTGCGCACGAGGTGGCCACGCTTGGTCACATAGCCTTCCCACTCGACAATAGGCAGATCGAGCGACTCGACAGCCGTATCTTCGCCCAGCATCGTCCCGTTGGTCGTGCCTGACTCGACACTGCCCGGCCCGCGGGAGCTGTTACCGCGCCGCATGGAGCTGAAGAGAGTCGATTCGCGCAACTTGCTGGTCGTACTTCTCAGCCCGTTGCTCACGGGTGTACCACTTCCGTTTCCCGAGCTGCTGCTGATGGACTCGCGCCGAATGTCACTGCCGTTCAGTGCCCTTGCACCGTTGTCGAATGCAGTGCTTCCGACACCGACCATCGAGCTGAGTGCCGTGGTGGAGGACGAGCCGGGTGCATTCTTGCGCATCGAGCGCTGCTGCTCGACCTGTGCGCTGCTACTCAGCTCGTTGCTCGTGCCAACACGGCGCATGCCGTTGGCCGAGGCCACCGCCCCAGCGTCGGTCGGCTTGCTCAGTTCCGCGCCCATGGTTTAACGGCACTGTCGAGGAAGATTCCAATGGCAGAGTCAGTCAGTCCACGCGTGCAGCTTCCTGTAGCCCTCACGGGGCGTCAACTGCTGCTCCTACCGCGGCTCGTGCGATCGTTGGCAGTCGTGACGACGCCAAGGAAGGAGAGAGAGAGAAGACCGGTGGCTGCTTCTCCCCGTATAAGAACGACGAGGTGCGAGCGCGGCGCGGGTGATCGGTCGCCTGGCTCCTCCGGCGCAGACTGTAGCGTAGCGTAGCGGCGTCAAGCGGCGGCTACGCGCTCAGCGTGCGGTTGTTCCGGCCTTCGTCGATGGACGACGACCGGGGCGGCGCTGGTGATGCGGAATAGGCGCAGGATGTATGGGGGCGAGGTGAGCAGAGTGATTGTCGTCTGCTCCCCCTTTTGACTCCGACTTCCGACTGGCGTGCGACGAGGAGACGAACAGCTCTTATAGCGGGAGATGGGAAGATATCGACCAATCAACGGTGCGATTGTTTGCATATTGACCAATCAATGCCTGACATGTGAAAATTTCACACACATCGCCTGACGACGCTGACCGGGTGTTGGACTCATGCGCCAACATAATACGTGTGTGTATTGATTGTGACGGGTAATCCAACCCACTCCAAATCCGGGATATCTGATTCTTTTCCGTAAGGGACGCCAACGTCCCTTGTGGTCCCGAATCTCACGAGCGAGCCGTCGAAGAGCTCACCACCAAAAGCACCATCGGACACAATATGGCGCGACCCAAGTTGAATCTCGCGGGTGTGTTCCTGTCCGGTGTGACGGGTATGACGCTCGCTGGCGTGTCGCTCCTCGCGTACATGCGTTTCGAGCACCCTCAGCAGTTCGCGGAGACCTCGGTTCGCATGTCCCGCCCTGAATTCGCCGACGACGTGACTCGCAAGTGGGGACTCTTTGGCACGGGCTTCGCCGACTCAATTCCACAGAGTGTCAAGAACCTTTTCTTCATCGACAACATCCCGGAACGCATCGAAGAGCAGAAGAAGAAGCGCGCCATGCAGATCCGCGAGACTCTCGACGACTTGCGGCCCAAGGACGACTAGCTAAACCGGAATACAAATCCATGTCGCCTTCACGTCCCGTCACCGTGGTGGTAGGATCGGGTAGAGAACACCGGGGACGAACCGCGAGTTACGCATGTCGTCGGCCAGTGCCGTGTCGTCGTCGTCGTCGTCCTCGTGGGACAACGGGTTCTCTTCTGTCCCACGTACCTCGTCGTCCTTGAGACGGTGGGCATAATACCGAGATGGCGACGGCAACCCACGACCTGACGCCTCCTGTTCGTCGTGGTAATCACGCACGGCGAGTTCGAGTTTGCTTGGGCTGTGTAATGATGTTCGACTGCGACTCCATGCCGGTGGCTCCCGGTCTTCCTCTCCTTCATCGTCGTACTCGCCAGCTTCGTCGAAATCGCCTTCTTCCTCTAGGTCCTCGTCTTCGCCTTGTCCACCGCCATGACCTCGTAGGATCTCCATACCCGTTCGGAGGAATCCACGGTGATATCGTACGCCCCCTGTGATACCTGGTACACTTGGTAACTCATGTTGTTGCTGCACTCGTGCGTCCCAACCACCACCTGTATCATTCCTGTCGTCCTCATTGAAGCACAACTGCTGTTGATGTGTCCGTGGTTTACGTGGCATCCTTGACCGCGTAGGAGGTGCCGAAGCTTGTGCGGGGAAATACGGAGGGTACACAGGCGAAATGAGCACATCTTGACGCATACCAAACTCATTGACATGCCGGACCAGGTGAGGCGGAACTGACTGCATTGGTGGGGCTTGTGGCAGCTCCTTAGGTGTATTTTTCTCCGCCATCATGAGCTGGCGATGCAGGTGTCGTCTACCACGTCCTCCACGTGGTCCTCCGTAGGTCTGTGGACTTCGAACTATCGGCCGAATCGATGGTGTTTGAATATGTTGTGGTCCGGCGACATACGGTGGTAAGGATGCTCTTGACAACTTCGCTGTGGATGGATGTTCATGCAGCTGAAGTTCGACATTCGGGAGCAGTGCCTTTGCAGTGTCGTTGATCTGTTGGATTATCGATTGAGCCCGAGCGCTCGTCGGATTCATTGCTGGGAGGTTCATTGCCGGCACACGCACACGTTCCAATACCGGGTTGCGACGGGGTACCAGCGTCTGTGTGAACTGCTCAGCAATCGTGACCGTTGCCTGGACCGCTTCATCACGACGTAAGGACCTCATATACAGCTCATACTCATACTGGCGCCAGATTTTGCTCATCAAGTCCTCCATGGAAGCACACTGCATGTCGTACTGCCGTCGCAGCCCCTGAACGTGCATTTCCATCTGGAATCTCTTGTTAGTCTCCATGACGAGGTCGATTTTCGCTTCTTGGAGATCAGCCAGAGACTTTCTGTGAGAACCGCGAGCTTCGACAAGGCTGAGATGGAGGCCTTCAATTTCCGCCGCCATCACGCCTTTCTGAATCCCATTCAGCTTCAGCCATCGCTCTTGTTGTTCCTTTGTTGCGGTAAGCGTCGCTATCTCATCGGCTTGAGTGCACACGACACCCTCGAGGCTGCGTGCAAAGTCGGACTTCATTTCTAGCTCACGCTGTAGCTTTTTCACCTGAGCGTCAAGTTTGCTACGTCGAAACTTGCTCATTCGCGATACTTTTGTCAATCGTCGCCTGCCTTCGCATTCCAACCCAGCTGAGAGGCCAGTCGTGCCTTCTCCTGTGACGCCTTCCATCGAGCTAGAGCGAGCTTCACCCATGCTGAAGCCTGCTCGCCTGGCCATCAGTCGAGTACGTCGTTCACGCTCCTCCTCAGCGAGTTCTTCGTCATCATATTCTTCTTCAAAGTCCAACGGCTCATCCTCGTCATCAAGCACACGTGAAATGTCCAGTTCTTGACCAAACGTTTCTTTTACCATACGCAGCAACTCCCGAAGCGCCTCGTCGACCGGATATTCGTCCATTTTCACAAGAGCCAAGAGGTTCTGCAGGTCTCGGATGAAACTCGTAATGGTTTGTCTCGAAGAGTTGCTCTGTTGGTCACGCTGCTTCTGGTCCCGTTTAAGATCTTCTTTTTCATTCATGAGTTGCTCGTACTGCTTTTCGGACTCGTCGAGTTTCCCTTTCAGGATCTTTGCCTCCTTCTCCGCAACCTCGAGACTCTTGGTCAAATCAGCGATTGTCGCTGCATTGTCACGATTTACATATGTGACTTCGCGCAATTGGGCACTCGTTACCTTGAGTTCGACTTCCAACTTCGTCACCTGTTCTTTCGAGCTCTCTTCAAACATCTTAAAGCGTTCACGCAGTGAAGTCAAGCTACATTGGCATCAGTCAGTCAGTCAGTTCGTTGATGCGAATTGAGCGTTTTTACGATCTTACTTTTTTGATGCCTTCTCATAGTTCTTCTCAACTTCCTGGAGTTGGTGGCGTAGCTGTTCCGCTGATCTTTCAGAGTGGAGAAAAGCTTGTTGACCTGCTGAAAACACTCGTTTTGTATGTTGTAACTCTGAGTCAAGAGCTTCCAACGATGCTCTCAAGTTCCAAATCTGCTCTTGGTCCTTGGTACGCTCCAACTTGAGTGATTCAATTTGATTCTCAAGCTCCAGCTTCTGATTCAGCAATCGCTCAATCCGGAGTTTGTCTTGAGCTCGCATTCCTGTATTTTGTTTCTCCGCCGTGAGTAGATTGCACTTCGCCTCTAACACACCTGCCTTGACTTTCTCCTCATCAATCTGGGTGGTCAAGTTTGCGATTTCCTTGACATGACGAGCCGTTTGCTCGAGTTCGGCATCCAGTTGCTCTTTCATGGCTCGTAGTCTTTCCTCAAGGTGTGCCTGCCTTCGCGTGCTCTCAACTAAATCGTGCTCCACAGACGCCTTGAGTAATTTGATATCTTGTAGTTCTTCATGAAGATTGTCAACCTGCTCTTGCATGTCTTGCTTTTCTTTATCAAGCTTGTCCTTGTCCATGTTCAGCACCACAGCGTTCTGCTTAAGAGTTTCGTTAGTTGCTCGGAGTGCTTGGTTCATAAACAGTGTTTCGTGCATTCGTTTTGCGTAGTTGGTCTTTTCTGCCTCCAGTCGCTCCATCTCACTATGTAGTTTCCGGATTTCTTCTTCAAGGGCATAACGCTCAGTCAATGCATTGAATCTCTCTGAGTTGGCGACTTCATAGTCTTTACGAGCATCGTCAATCTGGGCGTTCAGCTTCTTTTCCACATCTTCATGGACTAAAATCTCGAGTCGAAGCAACCTTAACTGCTCGTTTGTATCAGCGATCACGCGTCGTTGCTCGGCAAT
>KE464001.1:24294-35195 GCA_000387445.2 Pythium aphanidermatum DAOM BR444 | reverse complement strand
TCACTTTTCCGGCGAAAAGCAAATGCAGCTTCGTCATCTTCCACAGAGTCATCACCGCCCATGCCTCCTCGAACATCTGGGCTCTGTAGAAGAGCTTTAATATCACTACCAGGCAGCAGATACACGCCCGAGGTTTCCAGATGAACGTTGACCCATTCTTCTGCGATCATCGAGTCATGTAATGCAGACACTTCTCCACCAGTTTTAGTCGGAATCGACGAAGCAGAAGATGCTTGTCCCTGCTGAAGTGCCGAACCATTAATTCCACCAGGGTTCGTGACATCTTCTTCATCATCTTTACGTCCTATCCGATCACTTTTCATCAGCCCTGCCACGATGTCACGGTTGATTCGGGCAATCTCCAACTCAGCTGGCACAATGTATGGCATCAAGCGTGCGCTGATAGCTGCAAGGGATGTCGAGCTGACATCTGGGGTAGAGTATGAGATGAGCCGCTCGAGTGACCCGGTTTATATGACACAACCTACCAATGCCTTGAGCGAACTTGGTCACTGATGCTGAATCTTTCGACGGGGAGGTGCTTCGTGAGCTATCAGTGCCACCTTGAATGTCGATACTTGGTCGCTGTGGTGACGGCTCGGGTGAATGGTGCATGCTACCAGTTGCTGTAGCGCCTAGAGGGACATCAAGTTCGGGTGTATTGCTGTCCAATGTTGGCACCGTTGGGGCAGATGAGGGAGGGGGCAAGCGAGGCCCCATCGACTCATGTGGTTGATGCTTTAATTGCTTGCGGCCTTTTCACAACGTCACCTTGTGCAGAATAGACGAGCTTCCCGAGCCAAATTTGGATCGATCACACACCGGTTTTGGCCGAATTTCTTGATTGATGAGTCTTCTTGAGTGGTGCACTATCGATAAGACTTGATCGCTTCACCGGCCGTCTAGGGCCTGTTGATCGAGATCCAAGCTGCTTGGCTCCGCCATTCGTCGGACGATTTGCCATTCGCGATTCGTTTTCACTGTGTTGCCCGTTCACAGTTCGGCTGCTGCGTGCGGATGCTCCCCGCAGGCCACTTGGTCTCGGTCTCCTCTGACTCGCCTGCCGTTGATCTGTGTCTGACTCCGACACACTTGTCACGGAATCACTATAGTTTGGACCAATCTCTGCGGCTCTTCGTCCAGTACCAGCCAACTGGATGCTTGGTGGAGCACAGGGTGTTTGCTGGAGTCTCTTCGTGATCCGATCTTGCAACAGTTGAATATCGGCGTGGATCCGACTTGTCCGTTCGTCAACTTTACGTTCTTCATCCGTTGGCTCAACTTGAGTCACCGCCACCGGATTGTCATGTACGATAACATGAATGCGAGGAATCCTCACTGCATCTGTCAGAGACGTCGAAAGTCCATTGTTTTCTGCAACAATGCCTGCTGCTGCATCAAAATCCTCTCGGGAAATCGTTCCAGATGCGGTTGGTAATGGTTTTGTTAAAGCCTCTGTAATTCGAGGTGAAGTGTTGTCGTCTTTTGTCTGAGATTTGGTCACTTCTTTGGGAGATGATAACTTCAAGTTCTTCAGTTTTGCCGTCAAGACCATGATTTGGTCGTTTTTCTCACTGAGTAGGCGTTCTAGCTCTGCATTGCGGACTGATTCCTCTTTCCATAAACTTTCTACTCGAGTGATCTCGGCGCGCAACTTGATGCACTCGTCTTCGTGCGCTTTCTCGTGATCACCAATCTCAGCACATGTGCTTGCAATTTGCTTCTCATACTCTTGAAGGCGCCGGACAGTATCGCCGCGAGCACGCTCTTCTTCTTCAAGCTGCCGAGACCGATCCGCGAGGAGTGCTTGCAGGTCCCGTTCGCGAGCTGCATGCGTCCGTTGTATCTCTTCTGCTTGAGCAATGAGGTCTGCAACATGCTTCTGAAGCCTTTGGTTGTCATGTTCGAGATCTTGGCGTTGTCGGCAGCTATCGTCTAGGCGTTTTTCAAGCTCTTTGGCTCGGCTCTTGAGCTGGACGTTTTCCTCCGCAATAACCATCATACCTTCTTGATTCGTCTTGACCTCTCTTTCCAAACGCATTTCACCCTGCTTGTGATTTTGCTCTGCTTGTTGAAGCCTCCTTTTTAGTTCATCAACCTCCTTTTCAAGTGTGACGATCGTCTCCTCTTGGTGGAGTAAGTCGCTCTGATATAGCTTGATATCTCGCGCTTGGGAATCTACTTGAGCTGCAAGTTCCCGCACTTCTTGGTTCAGTTTGGTTGCTCGTTCTTCCTTGTGTGATAAATCATTCTCAACCATGTGCCTTTGCTGCGATAGTGTTTTGCAGTTCTCCTTCGCGATATGAAACTGGTGCTGAAGGCGAACAAGCTGTTGAGTCTTCCATCGTGACCATACGAAAGACAAGAGCGTCCGTGAGCGCTGTTGCTGAACTGTCGACTGGATCATTCGGCATTTTCGCCGCCGAAGACAGTGCACTGACCACACACTGAAGATTTTTCGCGTTGTTCCCAGTTGGCGCCTCTTTATTGCATGACCCACAAACAAGAGTCTTCGTTTTGCTTGTTGCAACTGATTGATACCTTGGCAGAACGCACTAAAGTAATACCGAAGCTCTCCATGTCGATGAGCTCTGCGACTGATCAGGTTTGCTCGGGCCTCTCCTCTCCAATACTTCCACGTGCGCCTGAGTAGCTTGATAAAGTAATGCTTCAGCGCTTTCGACACGCCCTGCATGTGACGCTTTCGGGTGATTGAGAAAATTTTCCAGTGCATCCAAAGTTTTCGCAGTCGTCGGTGGTTGACATGACGAGCTGCTAGGCTTAGCGCTCGACGTGATGAGACTCGATCATGAGCGATTACTTTCCACTCCTGAAAGTGCTCTTGTAAGCCTGCCAGACGTTTTTCACGAGATAAACACCGATTCTGTTTCTGTGCGTTTGTCCATCGACGCCAAGCAGACCAGCACTTCCGTACCATGTGATTGCGTGCTAGTCGCAAGGCTCTTGTTATGAGTTGCAAATGCCTCAGGTTAGCTAACTTTGCTTTCCTTGTTCGTTGACGGATGAACGAGCAAACCTTCTCACGCTGTGGCCGAGCGATTTCAAAGATGAAGAGCTTCCAGTCGCTTAGCACAACTCGCAACAAGTTCTTTTGACTGCCACGGGAAACTAACGTCAACAGACGCTCTGACTGTTTCATTCTTCGTGCGTATATCCTCCAACCTTCAAAACTTCTCGCCAGTAGAGCGGCGCTTCTTTCACGCTTTTTATCAGCGTGCATGCTCTTCGACAACGTACGCGTATTGGCTTCCTGTCGCCATTCAAATACGATCTTTTTCAAAAGTTGTGTTTGACGAAGAGCCTGAGTATGCATTGCAATGATAGAGATACGCGTGTAGTTTGCCCACTCGGTAATGCAGCTGCGAAGGAGGTGTATGTTCTGTCGACGACGAACACGGCGCAGTTGCTGTTGAACCCACACCTTGCGCCTCCAACACCAAAATGAGTCGTGCTGCATCACAAACGTGCGCTTTCGACGCAACTGGCGCAGTTGAAGTGCCCAGTAGTAGAAGCGGATCCACTTCACGAAGAATCGTCGCAAGATCATCGGGCGAGCCACAGCTGCTACTCGAATGCCGATTTCCGACTTGATCTTAGATCGTTCATCGTCCTTTTGCATGAGTGCTTGCTGCATTCGTGCCATTTGCGTGTTCATTATGACAACCTCTCGGCGAAGATTCAGCTCGCGCTGTTCGGATTCCATTAGAGCTGACAAATACTGCTCTTCACGAGCTTCAAGTTCTCGCTGACGGTCACCCATAACAAAACGACCGTCTTCTCGAGGTAAGTACTTCATCGCGGTGTCAGCGTCATTTTCTTGGTTGCGTTGCGGTACAGATGCCGACATCAAATCGCGGCTCTTCCATGTATCACAATTCCGGTTCTCTTCATGAACAGTATGCAAAACGTGAGGTCGAGAGCTTTCAAACTGCTTCACTTCGACTGGAGCCCCACCACTTTTCCCGTGTGATGCTATGGCAATAGTTGTCGCGAATGTCATCTCGCTATGACTATCACATCCAAACTCGCTGAAAGGAGAGCATATGCTCCCTCCACTGTTACTCGTCTCTGTGACACTACCCGTCTCGCGTTCAAAACGACCGCAACTGCTCTGTGGTTCAAGCTTTGCTTGTATTGGCGACGTCTGTAGATCCATCTGCAAAACCGCAGATGTTGTATCAGTGACTGCTCTTGAATTTGATCTCGATACGTTGGATGCCGCAGTGTTCTGGGCTGTTGAGCTTATTCGTTGTGTCCGTTTCTGAGTTGGCTTCACCCTAGATGGCTGGCGCAACTGAAAACTCTGTACAGCTTCATGAAGCGTTTTGTTGCCAAAGTCGCCAGACCGAGGATTTTGACGAGGAATTATCCTTTTCGTCTCGTGATTCCGCGTGTCTTCAGCAGCTTCTGTAGTCAGTGCTAGGCTTTCAAACATCGGTGTCATATCTTCTGACGTATTGACGGATGAGTAAGTTTCCTGATGGGCTTGATAAGTCACGGGTTGTTCAACTGGCACCTGCTGACATAGCCAGAGACTCGGAGCCACATTGTCTCTCTCTCGCGCCATGGTACTGCCTGGCTTAATGGCCACATGCCGCCGTCGATATGGATTAAGAACGACCAGCTCACGTAACGATCGAACAGTCTCGCGATACTTGCGCTCGCATTCACCACGCAAGCTGGCAATTGTCTGCTGCTGGAGCTGAAGGACATGGGCATATGCGTCATCCCAAGCAACACATTCACGACGCATTTCAGTCGGAAGCGAGTCCAGTGTGCGACACTTGGATGACTTGAACGATGGAACATTAGCCAGTCGGAAGAGGAGCTCTTTCGCTTTTGTCTGTGGTGTCTCGCATGCCAATTTCGCCTTCGTCTTGCTGATGACCCCCATCATCTGCGTCTCCAACGTCTCTGCTTCAAGCGCACTGATCGAGTCCTCTAGCCTCCACAGCGAAAGAAACTTCTCAATATTGAAGTCTGCATCGATACACGGAAGCTGGTCGTATCGCCCTGTGACGGCATCTCGAAGCACAACACTCTTCAACTCATTCAACACCACAATCCACGGCGAAAGACGCTGCAGTTTCTGAATTTCGATGTGGTTCCGGAGCACGAGTTCTCGCAATGCTTTGTCATGTGACACGACGACCGCTGCTACCTCTCGTTCGAGCTTGGAGATTTCCATCGTGTCCAGGACATGCACGTGTGGCAGAGTCACAACGACGCGGAGCCGGTAGTACGGGTGCTCACATAACGGGTTGCCAGCCAGATTCAAATGCCTGAGCTGCTTCAAACTACTCAGCTTCTCAATATCCTTGAATCTGGTTAGCAGGTTGGCTGCCAGCGACAACACTCGGACACTTCTGAACTGCTCGATCCCTTCGAGTCCGTGAAGATCGTTTTGGCTCAAATAGGCTGCAGTGACGTGAATACCAAGGCTTGGAGGGATGACGCCAATGGAATTTAAGCCCTTACCGACAGCGTTGAGCTTGGACCCGTCGCAGAGCTTCATGCCGTGCTGTTTGAATGCGTCCACTAGGGTCTTCCGCTGCTTCCCGGTCTTCACCGTCTTCTGTGGCCTGTTAGCAGCCGTCTGCCTCTTCAGCTCGCCACCTCGACGTTGTACACTCAATATCGACGGCTTTGACGTCATTTTCGGGAGCGGCAGGGGCGGTGGAGGCAACGGAGCTGGCGCCATACGCGCGAGATACTGCTGGAAGTATCCTCTTTGAGGCGTGTCTTCCATGGCTTGTACGAAGCTTGGAACAACCAGACCGCCACGAAACGAGAGCTTACGATCAGAGGAAAATCGTCAACAGCACGAGGAAGTCTCCTAGCGCGCAATAGAGGCGCCGATGGCTTTCATGTGCTTCGCTTGGAGGCCAGTTGGTTCTGGTGTTCTTCAATTTGCTTTGGCATCCTCAAGCGTCACAGCCATTCGGACGACCTCCGGAAGACCTTCGCACGACCATCACAGGAGTGTTTGTCAAGAGTGACTCTCAAGTCAACCTCCACGAACTTCCACCTCAACCACGACGATCCATGTTCGTGGTGTGTGCCAATACACGCACATGCGAACACACACAACTGTGCATCGTCGTCTTCACGCATGTCATCTCAGCGCTTATGGCCATCAGGCGATGATTCACGCTCGCATTGTGTGCGGACATACTCTCGAGTGCACACGCATATCTGTGCACCATGGTCTTCATGCCAACTAGCTCTGTTTTGAGATCCTGGACAGCGTAGATAAGAGCATACATCGCGCTCACTATCTCGTTTGTGGAGGAATTGCGCAGCTCGATCGTGGTCGTACTGGTTGTCGGCGACGTGTCTCTAGGTTGAAGCATGGTGGCTCGTCCTGTGGTTGCTTTGGTTTGAGACAGCGCGAGAGTGAGTTGTTGGATCCCTGGAGGTTGGCTTGAACAGGAACAGGTAGATTCGAGTTCCCATCAGAGGTGTTTTGGCATGAGGGCGGCTCTGACAGCGACCAAAGTACCCTGTCGCAACTTCCTTTCATGATGGCTTCACTCGCGGCATCACTCAAGCAAAGGTGGTCTGAAGGTCGTTCGCGTCACCGTGATGCGTGAGGATCTGAACAACATTTCAACCAACAGGTCGCCCATACCTGGAGGCAGCTCTGGCGACTACGCACAGAACTCTACCGCCAGCCTCGATATCAATCAAACAAATCCCTTGAGGCTCCTGATGTTACGAATCTCAACAAAACCTGTTTTACGGGAAATACAAAATGAGAATCGAGAATCGTAAACTGTATAATGTCGCTTACAGTACTACGAATGGCTTTCCGTGACCATCATTCCGTGGGCGAGACAAGAAACCACAACCTCAAAGGCGGCCATCATGGCACCAGTGAGTGCGGACATGGGGAACGCGGCCGATGTGGACATCTGGCGCGATTCGCTCGTGCGCTACTTGGGCTACTCAAATGAACTTGGTGAGTCCTTCCGTCCCATCCTCCCCCGACTCATCGTACCGTCGTATGCAGTGGCGTTTGGCTATGTTTTTGGCGATACATTTGACAAGGGTAAGAAGGCCCAAAGCCTAGCAACTGCACAGGGCGCCTCGGAAAAGAAGCGTCGCGCGATGGTGATCAACGCAGCCGTCGACACTTTACTGTGGCAGACATTGGTAAGTGTCTGACTATTGGGAGTCGAATTGGTTCCTCTAACTTGGGTGTTTTGATATCTTTTGATGGTGCGTGCAATAGGCGAGTGTAGCGATTCCAGGCTTCACAATCAACCGTGTCGTGGCTCTCACCTCTGCAGTTGCCAACAAGACGCTACAGCAGTCACCGGTCTTGCGCCGTTGGGCGCCGACTGCCGTCGGTTTGGGTGTTATCCCGTTGATCATTCACCCCATCGACCACTTCGTGGATACGCTCATGGACAATACGACACGTCCCCTGGCTGCAGAATACTTGAGCAAGCAAGAGTAGGCCAGTGCAGCAGTTGAGACTATTGGTGTAGGCTCTCGATGCGTGTCGCCGCAGAATACTGTTTGAAGGCACTTTCTCTCCGAAGACTACAGTGGTAACACCCGTCAACCACCTTGATGCATGCATCCTGATCATGAAGATCGTTCAATTTTGGGTTCTAATCTGACTTGATGAATCTGTGATAAGATTCGACGTATTTCTTCCTCATAATGTGGTGTCGAGAGTACCGAAGATTCAACGAGATTACCGGCTCTGAAGAGGCCTCATCCGTTGCATACGCACAGGTATAGCTGCGATATGAATGAGCAGTCACGAAGGGTAGAATCACAATTCATCGGATAGCCGTCGCTTCTTGCCTACAACTACAGGAACAAACTCCCCATTGGCAGGGCGGTAGTACCGGTGGCCGAGAACTCTTAGGCATGCGCGAGTGAAGCCACTGTGGGTGACAATTAAGATACGCTTCTCCCTGCGAGTGGCAAAAATCTGTTGAATGAAATGACGAGCGCGAGCGTCGATTTCATCGTCGCTTTCTCGGTGGTCAGCTCGCCACCATTCGTCGTCGGCGTTAGGTACGCATGTGAAATCGATGCTTGGAAAGGCTTCTCGCTTCGGTTGAGTGGGCTTGCGCTGATCACATGGACACACACCGAGTGTCTCTCGTGCGATCTCCATGGAAATAACTGGTGCGTCGAGAGGCAGCTTTCCACACGCATTCATGAATGTGTAAAGCGTGCGGTCCAGTGGGGAGACGACAACGAGGTCAATCGACAGCCCATTTTGACGCAGCTCATCCTCAAGCATCTCCCCAGCATTAACGGCTTGTTGGATACCAAGACTGGTAAGAGGTGCATCTATGTAGTCAGGCATGAACTGGTATTGCGTCTCCCATGCCTCGACCCCTACGCGCGCCTTGTCAGCATTATGAAGTGCCTCACCATGGCGTAGGAAGATCAATAGCTTGGCTTGATGCGTGTCCAGGGAAGCATCTATGCTGGACCATGTCTGCTTGGGAAGTAGTCCGAGTCGTGGTGCGTAGTGCTGGGGATCCGTTGTGTCCAAGTCACCTTGAACGAAGAACCCAGGCAGCGCCGCGAGGGGGAACGCTGCTGCGTCAAGCGCAGACACAGAAGTCGATGGGGAGAACGGTGCACCGCATTGCGTCGGAGTACCAACCGCAGAGGAGGCCATCTTCGACGAGAGAGAGAAGCGTGAAGGCGGCTCTGGTGGAGGGGGCGATGAGCTATGATTATCCATCCACACCCCTGGGGTCACCCATGAACCAGACCCGTTACACGTCGCAGAGACAAGAACCTGAGTCTGAGTCACATGTCACCGACCAGTCACTCTAACGGGGTCTACAGATACTGTATCCCTCTTTTCAGTGACATTGAGGGCATCACACAAATCGAAGGAAGCGTCCCACCATGTTGGTGTGTTACCTCACGGAGATGGATCAGCTGGAAGAAGATTCGAGCGCCTCGCGCATCTCTGTAGGCTGTCACGTGTGAGAGTCTTGATGTGTCAGATGAGCCTCGTACACTGCAGCTGGACTACTCGTGCATGCGAGGCTCACTTCACTTGCGCGTGAGGGACGAACTCGAACGCTTTCTCATCAAAGATTCTTATGGCGTCAATGGCGTTGGAAGAAAAATGATCTAGGAAAAGCCACTGCTTATCCAGGTCCATTCAATCACCCTGTTTGTGTCGACAAGCGGACAAGTCTGGCATCGGTTTCGATGCAAACCTGTGCTTTCGTGAAAGGAATGAATAGAATCCGTCCGGTTCGAATCGCCAACGCCGCGTGTGGTCCATGCATACACTGTACTTGACATGCATCCTTTCGCGATCACACGAAGCTTCTGCACGAGAAGATTCGATTTGTGCCCGATGAATCATTGAAGCGGTGCCGTACCACCTCCTATAAATGATATCCGCACCTCATGCCACAATTAATCCATCAGAGGCACTACTACTGATGACCTTTTTAATAGGATACCTGCTCAAAACCGATCGGCTGTGCTCGACTGATTAGGTGTCCGTTAGTCGAATCTTGAGCGTCATGCAGGGACGAGACGGCGGGCGGACTGAGGCGTGGCGTGGCGTGGCTCCTGCCAGTCTCCAGCGCCCCTATGGACGCAGAGCCAGGAGATGGAAGCACTGGCATGGGCTCGTACAGGAAGCTCAGTCCTCAACCTCCCGTGTTCCGCCCAAGTCAGCATAGCTGAACATGAAGTTCTCCATTCTCGCGGCATTTGCCATCTTCCTCCCGGCGTCGATCTATGCTGGTCGCACGTTCGAGTACAAGCAACTTGACTTTGACTACGCCTTCGATGAGGACATCGATGAGGCGCGCAGCCTTATCATGATGATCCCGGACGGTACGGGTCCCAACATCTTCACGCTTGCACGTACGGTGCTTGACCCATCGCTCAAGACGCGCCTCCACATCGACCCGCTGCTCATGGGCCAAGTTCAAACGCACTCGTCGACATCCTACATCACTGACTCGGCGTCTTCTGCCACGGCCTACTCGACGGGTTTCAAGACTTACGACAAGGGTATTGGTGTTGACCACTTCCAGCAGCCCCTTGGAACGATCCTTGAGGCAGCCAAGAAGCGCGGCATGGTCACGGGTATGGTGGTGACGTCGCGTGTGACGCACGCCACGCCAGCCGCGTTCGCCTCTCACGTCGTCGAGCGTGACGATGAAGCTTCGATTGCGAAGCAGTACGTTGCCAACAAGAACCTGGACTTCCTTCTTGGTGGCGGTGGCAAGTTCTTTAACGAGTCGATGTACTCGGAGCTCAAGGGCGCTGGCTACTCGATTGTCAAGAACTACGGCGAGCTTCTTGACTACAAGAACGCCAATGAGGCTTCTGGAAAGCTCCGTGTCTTCGGCATCTTCCATAACAGCCACATGTCGTACGAGCTTGACCGTGCTCGTGAAGAGGCTGCCGCTGGTCAGGGTAAGACTGACCGTGAGCCGAGCTTGCCGGAGATGGTCGACACCATCCTGAGCATCCTGAAGAACAACCCGACTGCCAAGAAGAATGGCTTCTTTATGATGATCGAGGGTTCGCGTGTGGATCACGCTGGCCACTCGAACGACCCAGGCACAATGGCGCGCGAGGCCATCACGTTCGACGAGACTGTTGGTGTTGTCAAGGACTTTGTCGGCAACACGAAGAACGTTGGTCTGATCTCTGTCGCTGATCACGGTACTGGTGGTCTCACGCTTGGTGCTGGCACGCTGTACGAGTGGCACCCACAGGCTCTTCAGGCGCAGAAGATGTCGACCGAGTGGATGTACAACAAGCTCACGACGTCGCTCAAGGCTTGCAAGGACGCTGCAGCTTGTAAGACGGAGCTCTTCGACATGTCCAAGGACCTGCTCAAGACTTACACCAACGTCACG
>KE464000.1:26682-40909 GCA_000387445.2 Pythium aphanidermatum DAOM BR444 | reverse complement strand
CTCTCTCTCTTCCTCTCAATGCTCCTCGATTGTCCGACACCACCTCCTACCGAAGCACGAAGCCTCAACGGCGAGAACTCGAGCGTAGCCATCCCCACGTCCCCCATTGACCAGCAACCGTCGCATGTGTGTGCTCATAAGATGGCTACACTGGCGCCTCTCACGAAATCTCTAAAATGCATGTTTTACACTTTGAAGCAGTAATCCTGATTACGGCGTAATCGGAGTTGTTTTAAATACCCTGGCGGTAATCTTCGCTTCGGTCGGATCCAACGTCTTGGTTGTTTGTGCAACCGCACCCGAGTGACATGCACTCGTCACTCGAACGCTGGCATCTCACGTGTCCCACTTAACGACTTGCCACCATGAGCTCAGTTGATCCGCCCAAGAAGCGCCACTTCCTCGTCGACTTCGCCATGGCGGGCGTCGCCACCAGCGGTGCCTGCGTCTTCTCCAACCCCATGGAGGTCGTCAAGACGCGCATGCAGCTGCAGGGCGAGCTGGCGCGCAACATCGTCTCGAGCGGCGGCCCAGCGCCGACGTTGCGCTACCGCAACTTTGCGCACGGCTTCTTCACGATCTTGCGCACGGAAGGCATCACGGGCATCCAGCGCGGCCTTTTGCCGGGCATTGGTTACCAGGTATGTACAAATGGGATGACATGAAGATGGCGTGCGTCGTGCTGATGGTGGGGATCATGTTTGTAGTGGTTCATGAACGCTCCTCGTCTTGGCCTCTTCGAGCCTCTGCAAAAGTTCTACGGTGCGACAGACCCGACGCACTATTCGTTCCCAGTACGCAATATCGCTGCTGCTGCGACCTCGGGCATCATCGGCGCGTTCATCGGCAGTCCGTTCTTCCTGGTCAAGGCGCGTATTCAGGCCGCAAGCTCTGCTGCGAAGCTCAATGCTCAGTACCAGTACAGCGGCATGGTACGTTGAAACTTGATGTGTGCCACGCGACCCCTGACATAGCGCTCTGCTGCAGATTGAGGGCTTCAAGCACGTTCTCAAGACGGACGGCTTCTTCGGTCTCTACCGTGGTGTTTCGGCTGCGATCCCTCGCGTTGCGGTGCGTGTTCCGTTCCTTGAGCCGGGCAGACTTGATCACTTCGTTGCTGAGACATTGTTCGACACGTCGTGCAGATGGGATCAGCAGCGCAGCTCTCAACGTATACGCAGGCGAAGGAGATCGTCATGGCTGCTGGTCTGAAAGATGGTGTCAGTGTGCAGTTTGGATGTACGTCGCGGCATGATAGTGACATCCCTTGCCGCGATTTGGCTGACGTTGTGTGTGTTACAGCGAGCTTCGTGACCGGTCTCGTCGTTGCGACGGCCATGAACCCGATGGACGTCATGTCGACACGTCTGTACAGCCAGAAGGTCGTAAACGGCAAGGGTGAGCTCTACAGCGGTGTGCTTGACTGCATGGTCAAGACGTTCCGCGCTGAGGGTATCCGTGGCTTCTTCAAGGGCTGGACGGCACAGTACTTGCGTATTGGTCCACACACGATCTTCACATTCATTTTCTGGGAGCAACTCAAGAGGCTTGCAAACGAGATGGGCATCTAAGTTTGAATCAATTGGTACTAGAGAAGATAATATGCGTGATAATCACCGCTTCAGTATGAATAAGGAACGCCAACGAATGAGATGTTGATCATTACTCGTGCATTAAATGCATGGGATGATTACCTCACTACCCACCCTACTCTGATCGCAGCACAGACACGCCGTGCTTTCTTCTCGACAGTACCAGTCTTGAGCACTTAGACGCTCCGCTTAGTAGCGGTACAACTTGGCTGTTCTCGTGTTCTCGAGGTCAACCTTGTGGCCGAACAAGTCGCGAATGTTGCTCAAACGGTACTTGATCATCGTTGGACGCTCGAGCGAGAGGCCCCACGCAATAACGCGGACGTTCTCAGGCAGACCCATCGGACGAAGCATCTCAGGGCGGAACACACCCGAGTTACCGATTTCGGTCCACTTGTTCAGGTCTGGGTGGAAAGCGAAGATCTCCATACTTGGCTCCGTGTACGGGTTGTAAGCTGGCTTGAAGCGCATCTTCGTGATACCGATCTTCTTGAAGAACGCTTGAATGATACCGATGAGATCGCCCAGGCTGAGATCGTAGTCCGCGATGACACCCTCCACCTGGTGGAACTCAGCCAAGTGAGTCGCATCCATGCTTTCGTTACGGAAGACACGGTCAATCGAGAAGTACTTCTGCGGCTTGAAGCCGCCCTCCTGGTTGGCGAGCTTGTACAGCATCTGCGCCGAAATAGCCGTCGTGTGTGTACGCAGGATGTTGGTCATCGACGTGTCGCGCTTGAAGGCACCACGACCGTGGCCAATGGAGCCGTGACCACCATTCTCGTGCATGTCGTGCACGCGCTTGTAGTAGTCCTCTGGGACCGACAGACACTTAGCAGGCTCTGTAGCGAGGGAGACTATTAGAAAGACTCAAGCAGCACTATGTAATCAAGCAGGCGCTTACTCGTGAGGAAGAACGTGTCGTGGGCGTCACGAGCAGGGTGCGACTGTGGCTGGAAGAGCGAGTCGAAGTTCCAGAAGCTGCTCTCCACAAAGCGGTTCGTCGGCATCTCCTGGAAACTGCACGTAGTCCATGTGGGTTATTCATTCGGACGAATACCAAAGCCCATTGAGGTTGTGAACGTACCCCATGTCCATGAGCACGCGGCGGAACTCGGCGCGAACCTTCATGAGTGGGTGCAGGTGACCGCCACCGACGGTGATACCCATGGTGTTGAAGTTGTATGACTTGAACGTCTCCTTCTTCCAGGCATCACTGTATGAACCATTTTTCAGACACTACGCCTTCAACTTGCGTGTCCGTCAGTGAAGCTCATCGTACCCTTCGATCATCTCCTTCGTGAGACCGGCCGCCTGCTTCTTACGCTGCGTCGAGAAGTTGGGACCCTTCGTGAGCATGTAGAACTTGCGAGTGCGCACTTCAATGAGGTTACGACGCTTAAGGTTCTTGGCCTCGTCGTTCGTGATGGCCGAGAGGTTGCCACTCGTGCTTTCAATGTTCTTGAGCTGCGTCACGACTTCATCCGCGACCGACTCGACCTGCAAACGATCTCTGAGCACAGTCACCTCACCCACAGCCTGCTACCTTCTACTCACGTTGCGGTAGAACTTGCCGTCGGCCTTGTCCAGGCGGATCCACTTGTTCTTCATACACGCACTCATGCCGACCTTGAGCGTCGCCGCTCCGACGGCCTCGTCCAGCTTGCTGCGGTCGACACCCTCCGCTGGGATCGCGTTGAACACCTGCACTTCCGGGGATCCATTCGCCACGAAGCCCTTGGCCTCATCCTTGAGCACGTAGAACGACACTGACAGCTCGTCGCTCAGCACATACGCGTCTGTGAGCAGCGACTTCATGACGCCGACGACCACGTCGTGCGCCACGCCCTGCTGTGCCGCGAACGCATACGTGTCCGGCACGGCGCCGTGCTGCTCAATGTCGTGCAGCAGCTGCGTCTCCACGCGCTGCTTCTCGGCCTCCACGCTCATGCTCTGCGTCAGCTTCTTGGGTCGATCGCCTAATGCCTGCCCACCACAGCAGCGCGTTCTTCTGGCTCACATGGCGAAGCCCGCTAAGTGCGCTTTGAGACCAGTAAGTTCGAGTGACTAAGTACGATAACCGAGTTAGTACACGCAAACATTCTTTAGTTCACTTAGTACAGTATCCAGTCACGCTACTCAAAGAACGACTGCAGAAACTGTAGTGCACTCTTGCTTCGCGGTATGCCCCCCGTGGCACTAGCTTCATGGACCCTTGACTCAGTCGCGATAGCACTGTCGTCCGTAGTCTTCCGTGGCTCTCGATCGCTCGGTTCGCTCTTCAAAAGGCTCACAATAGAGTTGGTGACGGTCTCTTGAGTCCAGAAGCGTGGTTGGTACTTGATTTGACATTCTCTCCCAGCTCCCAGTAGCAAGTGTTGCACACGACCATGTTGTTCGGGGGTCATCAAAGGAATGAGTTTCTGAAGGCAGAAGAAAGTGCGAGGGCCCGCCGGAACGGTTTGAGACGGGCTGTCGTAATCGTCGGCATTCCACTCGCAGAGTTTGGGGAGGTGAATGACACGAGCAGCCGCATCAATGTGCAATTCTCTCGCCAAAAAAGCTGCACACGCATCGTTGAGCTCGCTCTGTAATGAACCGCTATGGTACACTCGGATCAGACAATCATCGATTCCTCGCCGACTGCTATTGGTTTGTAAAACAAGACTCGCACGAAAGTCGCGTGATACCGGCACAAGAAAAGTCGGGACAGACTTCATACTTGGTTTGTACTCGTCGTCTGGTCCCAAGAAGCTCTGAAGAATCCCATATTCGATGTCAGCGAGGGTCAATCGGAGTTGCCGCTTGTTCTGGCCGATTGCATAATAAGGAATGCTCTTGAATTTTTTCCACTGTGCGTGAGTCGTGATATCACCGAATAGAAGCCAAGCGTGGATATACAGAGCATGAAACAGGTTTAGCAGGAATGCCAGCTTGTGATCTTCAGTGGGCAACCATGCTTCCGCGACAGCAGTCGACGAGTAGATGAAGTCATTGAGAAACTCAACAGCATCCAAAAACGAACTCAGATCGGCAGATCGAATCTCGTGGCGAGCGTACTTGTAAACTCGGAGGCCACGCTCAACAATCTCTTCCAACAGTTGAGGCGGTGACATTTGCCTGAGTTTCAGCTCATCTTCGCTGTGATATGTCGATGGACTCTCATCGGTTTCGCTTCTGATGGGGAGTTGTCTTCGCTGATTGCAGCACAAAGGCTTTGTAGCTGATTCAATGGAACGTAACGCGGGTAGACGCGCCCATTCTAAACATGATGATTTCAGTTTGATCAGCTGGATCATCGATGATACACATTGTGCACGATCATCAGCGCTGTCCAGGAAAAATGTAATGACTTCATCCGTGAGATGGATCTCCACACAAAACCATCGGTTTGTTGCACGAAGAACAGCTTCGCGGACGAGTAACCTCGGGCTGGAGTCATTCTTCTTCGGTGATCTTTCAGTGCGCTTCATATCTTCCATGAATGGTACATTATCTACGGCACGAATAGAAATCACATGCGATAGAGACACAATCTTGCTGGGTTTCAACGAAAAAGATCGATAGAAATTTACGTCGGATGTCGTCAAAATGATCCACTCTTGACGCATAAAACGTGGATCTAGCATTCGGTAGATACCCTTTTCAAATATAATGTCCATTTGGTCGCGCTTGGTCTTTGTGAGCTGCACTCCGATGTCTTGATATGAACGGATACACGGAAGGTGAGCTTCTGACATCAAACAATTGAAGAGCATCGCCTTCTTGTCCTTTTCGATGTCGTTCGCTTGGTCAGGCGGGATTGAAGCAATCTCCTGTAATACTTCTGCAACTCGTTGTGTCTCCCGACAAATGGTATCGTACAAATATTCTCGCGACTCGACTACCAGCTTCCTAAACTCGCGTCCTTGGTCCTCCGTTTCATCGGCATTCAATAACAGTAGAGTGTTCTTTACTGTCAAAGCTGTTCGGACAACACAGCGCCGTGATCGTCGTTCTTGTATAATCTCAGTTCGATTGTCACGCTTGTTGGGTGACAACACACTCTCCTTTTTCTCTTCGACAACGAAGAGGTAGGCAACTTTTCGTGTCCCTGCGGCAGGGTCAACGCGTTCGAACCAAAGTGGGAGGGAAAAATTCCAGTTGGAAAGGTCTTCAGCTCGCTCTAAAGACGTCATGCTACGCACTGATGACGATGCCTTGATACGTGGTTGAGGACGTGGAATGGAAGAATACACTGTGCTGCTCTGCGGCGATTGTCTTATCGGAGACGTCCGGTCCCGATCGCACTCACGTGCTTGTTGCCGGACAACTACGTCTGGTTGATCATAGGATACAGATCGCCATCTTTGAGGTGATATGGAGGTTGGTTGACGAGGAGCTTCATGAGCTTTTCGAGGCGAGGAAGTCGGAGTGGGCGCATTGCTTGATTCTAGGATAGAATCGCGATCACCAATTATCAGCTTTTGCGAGATGTCTTTGGTGCAGTTCCCGTCGTGATGACGGAGAAACAAAACATGTACCGACGGTCTTTTGCCCTGTGCACCATCGAGGATAGCGCATTTGGATCTTGAGTTGGACTACTGATGAAGTACGCAGATAAACGTATTGACTGAGTTCCTGAGAATCGTTTCAGATCCATATCCGGTAATCCAGGCAAGTTCACAATTTTCCACTCCGCCAGATCGGCGTACATAGTGTGGAATTGAAATGTGTACAGCACATCAGTACGAAGAACAGGTTCCATACCCACGGGCGTTCCTTTACGAATCTTCTTTGTCTCATCTATTTCCCCGAAGCACTCTTGACCAAGCTTTGGGCGGTTTTCACCTTCATCATTCGGACTCGTAACCACAAATTCATCAACAGCTTGGAACAAAGGAAACGCCGCGTGTGGTAACTCGCTGTCATTTTCACGTGGTGTCTTCTCACCATAAGCAACATGTGCGGTCGGAACAAATGTTTTCACCAATGTGACGAGCAAGTTTACAAGCTGACGCGTCAGGAACGCGACTTGGAAACTGTCTGGGGTCGGTAGCTCAGCTGCCAAATACAGGACACTCTGAGGTGGCGGCGGTTTCTTGAACCGTCCTTGCATTTGCACCCACAGCATTCTCTTCTTTGTCCCAAATAGGTGTGCCCAATGGCTTTGCCTATTGGCTTGGCTCGAGGTTCTTACCATAAACAAGTAGTGCCCTTGAAAGTACTCCGAATCGAAAGCGATTGGCTCCTTGCCATTCACGGAGTCAAATTCCGATGATGCGCTGAGTGGCACGGGAGTATTCGAGGGTTTGCACTCATCTCGAATCTTGAGATGTGGCAACTCGCTTTGAGCCTTTGCAGGGACACCAGTAAAGTGATCAGTGCGTAACAAGCTTTGACATCGAGACGCGAGCCACGAGGCTGTAGTCGTGCCGGACGGGGTCGCCGGGCCACTTTGCTCGTGAGCTCGACGCTTGAGTGGCGATACCAAGGCAGCTGCCGAGTGGAGCATCATCTTCTCTGCAGACGCGAGTTGAGCGTGCGTGCTGAGGAAGTAGCACGTCGTGAGCACGAACCCCAAGATGAGGCATAGGATCTTGAGCCAGGTGACCTGACGCGATGGAAACACAAGTGATGTGACCCAGAAGCTCCATTCTCGGACGTCCTCGGCGGCATCGTCTGCAGTCACGAGCTCCAGCCCCACAAGAACCACCAACACTGCGGAAGCGGCCATGGCAAGCAGTTCGGGGTGCTTCCGATCGCGGCCCTGGCGCTGGCTGCGCTTTGGGGAGGGCTCGCGCTTCGGTCCTGGAATCAGAATGGGTGCAAGGACGTGTCCACTGAGCTTACGTTTCATAGCGCTCGGTTTGGGTGAGGATCCGTCGGCAGAAGACGCACTAGGCGTCATGGACGCGGTCGCTGGTCACAGCACAGGTGGCTTGAGCGTGTTGGTGGAGGCGACGAACTGACTGCCTGAGAATGACTCGCGGGTTCTGAAGCAGATCGCAACTGCCTAGTGACCTTCCTCATGGACGAGCCACGCAGAAGAAACCGATCAGGCGGCTACGGTACACGAAACGCCGAGGCGCAGTCATTGGTCCGGAAGATGCTTCCGCTCGGGAAGTGGAGCTCCCCATACAAGGCGCCGCTTCAGAAGATACACAAACCGGTTTAGGAACCGTACACAAACCGGTTTTGAGAAGTGAGAATAAAGGTCTGTAGAACATCGAATTTGAAAGGGGGAAACGAGTAACATGGAGGGAAATCGTACAGGGCGAGAGCATGGAGAAGCGGCACGATGATGGTACACGTCTTGATGGTTGCCAAGGATACTAGACGGTGTGGTGAAAGTGGATACGACTGAGGTGATCGGACCCTTGAAAGAGCTCGGTGCACACTTGAAGGGACGCAAGTTGAGTATTTCAAGCGCACGACTCTTCACTTCTGACTGGCGAAGGTCGGGGTACGCGGCCAACAGCACCATGCACGACGAACTACCTGCTTTCCACGGTCTACTTCCAGGTAATGGAGGAGTGCCGACCGCGCGATTGAGGTCACGTGGCGCGAGGCGACGAGCTCCACCTACAGAAGACGTTTTCTTCAAGACAGCTGTCGAAGCACCGACTCCGAGTAGGAAGAAAACCAAAGTCACCGGAAAGGGTGCACCGAGTCCACGAAAGAAGCCGCCGATATTTCCTTTGTTGGACAAAGAAAAGAAAGGGAAGCATGCAGACTCAGTGTGGGCAGGATTGTTTGCCCCAGGAAGCGCAAGTGTGCCGTCATCGTTGCAGACTCCGTGTGAATCCAGATTAATGGAAACAAGAGAAGAACCCCATGTAACACAAGGGCGATTGCTGAAGCGTCTCCATGCATCTGGCATCCAAAGAAGTCACGCGCAGGCGATTCTCTTTCCCACGGATGGAGCAGGAAATAATCAAGTCGAAGACAACGTGCCTTCCAACCCACGACGGTCACAAATATCATCATGTCCAGACGAAAGAAAACCACTAGTTACCCCCCACTTCGCCTTACGTCCTGCGTCAGATGAAGCTTTTATCCCAACTCGTCCAGTAACATCTTCATCACTGAGACAGATAAATCCGACGGTGTCTGCTGGCTCACGGACCGTGAGGCCATCACTAACTACCACTCACCATGGAACGAAGGCGGAGGAGAATATGCACTTAAGGAAGGTTCCGATGACCGCAAGGGATCGTTTCTACGTGGAGCAAAGGGCAATGACAGCGCCAGCATACTCGTCTGGTCAGACACCAAGAAAACCCCGACCAACGCTTTCCGGCGGTCCTCATCAGTCTCAATCGAAAGTTCCGGTGACTACACCAGACGTCAATGTGCAGTCTATTTCAGCAGCAAGTACTGAAAACGACGTGGAAAGCAAAAGGGAGGACTTGGTGCCGAGAAAACGAGGAGATATTTTGTCGTGCGCGAAGAATTTCAAAACGTTCTCGGAATCTATTGCAGAGGAGCTACATGAAGCTTCGTCGAATGCCTCCAGCGGGATGGATGTCGGAGTTGATGTCAGAAATAGTCATCCCCCTGGAAGCATTGCAGCCGAATCATTTCTATACCTACGGCGAATCGACTCCAATCCGTATCACCTTGCAGTGACGAGTCACACGAAAATTGATCCAAACAACTACTATACGGTGGGTCGCCTCGGAATAACTCATTTTGCTCAGACCAGTTCCGATTTTATCCCGCTTGAGAAGTTTGAGCGCGAGAAGTACCTCTACTCAATCATGGTCAAGGTATGTGGATCAACTGCTTCCTCATTACAGTCGAACTAATCCAATTGAATGCCTTACCAGCTACCTTTCTTTAGAAAGTATCGAGTGTGGAAGCGCTTCAAATTATGGAAACAAGTTGTAAACGACCGCAAAAGGACTCATGCAACTCTATCTCTCAACCAGGATTTGTTTTTCCTTCTCCCACACTTGCATGAAGCACTCATGAGGTTGCGATATCTGTGTATCGAGCTAAGCCGTGTGCACTTGTTCTCGTTCGATTCTAACAACCAACACGAAACTCCAGACCGAATAGGATCCAGTTCAGGGCAACAAAGTCGCACGTTTACTTTAAGCGAGTTTTCCATTCGCCTGAAAGCCCAGAAGATGGAATGTGAAAGGACAATTGACCGGTTTGTGGCTGAGGTGACAATGGTTGCGAAGAACGCCTGTGAGCTGTACTTGTATACTTTTTTGCAAGAGACCGGTATAAATGAGGTGAAACATAAGCATAGCTCACCAGGAGCAAGAGGAACCAAATTAGGCTCCGTTTCATTATCGAAGAACTTCAAACGAACATCGCAGCCACAGTCCATGTCTGAAGCACTTCAGTCAGACCATGAAATGACTTACACTGAGCGCGCGACTATGAGAACACAATGTCGAAAGATCACAAAGTTTTTGCGTGTTGTCGAGTTCTTGGTCTCTGATGCACTCCTTCGAGTCGCAATTTCATCAACGGAGCAACTTGTTGCGGACATGGCAAAGATCAAAGAGAGTGCATCACCAACCACTGAAAACGCTGTAAACGTATCCGCTTCAAAAGCCGCGGTCAATGCTGCGTTGATGGCTCGCTACAAGCACACGCCATTATTTCGTGTAGATGTCTCACTGCAAGGCAGTTCACTACCAGTAGATGTAAACTCCCCGCGACCGCAACCAACCGCTCGACCTAGGCTTACCCGGCGCCAGTCTAGTAGCTCCAATCTCACGGCATGTACAGCGCTCATTTCTCCTGCTCCTCCATCCCCTCGTGTGTCTAATACACCTGAGCATAACATAGATTTGATCGCATACTCACCTTATCACGAACATCTCCGAAGTCAACTTGAGACACTTGTCTTCAACGGATTAAAGGCAGTTACCAGTCGAGATCGATTACTGACGAACTCCGTATTCAAGGTGTATTTGGATGCAGGGTTGGAAGATGGTCTTGGTGGAGATGGTGGTGATGATGACGGGGGTGATAACTATGGAGACGTTTTGAGCGAAACAATGGATCTCGATATCCTGATAATGGAAGATTTGGTATTCATGGAAACTATGCAATCACTCAATGCAATTATCCAAGAAGCATATTCAAGGGCAAACGATTCGTGTTTGAGCTTGCATCCGTACCTGCAGAAGTATTTCACAAATATTAGCTTCTGTTATCGTATCATTGACCCCAAGTTCGTGCATGGCGTTGATTTGGAAGAGCTTCGGGAGTTACTTGAGAAGTATACGACCGAGATAGAAGTCTTCAGTGCTTTGCCAGATAGCACGCCGTGCGGTCTACTTCTTCTCGACAATTCGAAGTTGAATTCACAGCTGAAGCCATCTCCCCGAAAATGTCTTGAAGAGCTTCATGCTATTATTCCGTTAGTCATACAGTACAAGAACGCAAAGCTGATGGAGCAGTTAACAAGCCACAACGAAAGAATAAGTGCGATACCTAGTTCTGTCGATGAGTATGCAGAAGCGCTAGCTTTTCTTCGTGAACTGCAAGATGACATGGACGACGTAGAGGATCAATACTCTGTACTGAAGAGCCTTTACCTTCTCATCGAAGGGTTTAATGTGAAGCTACCTGAAGCAGACCACACAAACGCTTTTCTTTTATCGCAGAGACGAGCCCAATTGAAAACATCGATTGACCTATTCGAAAATAGCAGCGAACACTACACGGAGAAATTTGGTGTTGAACTTGAGAACCGTATACCCGTGCTAGTCGGACAGCTATCACAACTAACAACCGCTCTCAGCCATCAGAACCTTTTCCAGCTTGAATCTGATCCGCAAGACATTGTTGAATATCTTGGAGGTGTAGAATACCTGTTACACGATCTCGAAAAATCACTTGAACGCCACTTCTTCTTTGAGAGAACTCTTGGATTGCCGCACACGAATGCATTTGAAGATCTTGCAGATGTCAAAGCCGATCTAGAATTGAAGTCCGAGCTGTGGAATGGACTGTTGACTTGGAATGCTCTGACCAAAGAATGGAACCCCCAGTCATTCCCCTTAGGAGTTGATGTGTCTGGGATTTCGGAGGAAGTCGCCAGATTTTCTTACAAAATATTGCAGTGGGAGACAAAGTCATCCCCTGGAACAGGGCCGCTATGTGCTTACTTGAGAACTCAGGTTGAAAGCTACCGTATCACCATGCCGATTCTTCAAGATCTGAAATGTGAATCCTTTGAAGATCGTCATCACCGGGAACTCCAGTCTCTTCTTGGATTCTCCATTCGCAGAGTTGATCATAAACTACACAGTTCTGCAGGCTCTTCGTCTATGTCAGATCCGAATAATGACGATTTGACACTAGGCCGATTGGTAGAGATGTGTCTAGCCCCATACGCCGAACAAGTGAGTCGAATAGCAACGGACGCTATACAAGAGCGGTTGCTGAAAGAAAATTTGGATAAAAGTCATCGCAGTGTGGGAGCGCATGGAGTTCGAAGTTCGCGCGTACAAAGATACTAAAGACTACTCTGTCCTCACCGCGTATGAGGCTATCTACGCGACCCTCGAAGAATCTCTTGTTAGCCTGACAGCCCTCTTGAACTCAAAATATCTAGCTCCAATCAAAGATGTTGCTCATGCCTGGCACAAGAGATTAGCTCTGTTTCAAGAGACGCTTGATGCTTGGATCGAATGCCAGCGAAAGTGGATGCATCTGGAAACAATTTTCTCAGCCCCCGACATTCAGAAGCAATTGCCGAATGAGACGATGATGTTTATAACTGTGAATCTCTTCTGGAAGGATTTGATGCGCAAGACTCGTGAGCATCGGCACTGTATGAAAGTTTCTGGTGCATTTCCTCTGAGTAACAACGCCGTAAACAATCTTCTAGCTGTCACAAACTCAGCTATTCAGACATCTTCGACATCAAGCGTCCATGCTGGGCAGATATCGCTTCTTGAAA
Source organism: Pythium aphanidermatum DAOM BR444 (assembly GCA_000387445.2). Classification (NCBI taxonomy): domain Eukaryota; phylum Oomycota; class Peronosporomycetes; order Pythiales; family Pythiaceae; genus Pythium; species Pythium aphanidermatum. The sequence goes on along the minus strand of KE464000.1, from coordinate 28,402 downwards.
CACTGAATCGGCACAACGCAGCACTGGATAAAGTTGAGAAGTCTCTCGAAGATTACTTGGAGACAAAGCGTGGTATCTTTCCGCGGTTTTATTTTATATCGAATGATGAGCTACTCGAAATACTCGCACACGCAAAGGAGCCTCAATCCGTTCAGCGTCACCTGTGCAAGTGTTTCGATGCTCTGATCAGGTTGGATATTAGTGAAGACGCTCCAGCCATGAACACAACTTTAGCGGCAACTCAATCAAACCCAAGTACTGTGCCATCATCGTATGACATTTTGGCAATGATAAGTCCAGAAGGGGAACGCGTCACTTTCAGTAGAAGTGTAAAGGCTCGCGGTAACGTTGAAGATTGGTTGAACTCTGTACTGAGCAACATGAGGATCACGCTACAACGATGCCTGAAGTCGTGCCTCTTAGATTATCAACACTCTTCGCGTGAGGCTTGGTTATTTCGTCATCCTGCACAATGCGTTGCTGTTGTGACGTATATCATGTGGGTGCGAGAATGTGAAACGTGCTTCAAATCTGCATCGAACGACCCATTGAAGGAGCTAATGATGTGGCACCAAACAATATGTTCTCAGCTGGTGAACCTAACAAGACTAGTGCGAACAGCACTCAATAGAGTTCAGCGGAGCCTAGTTGTGTCTCTTGTAACTACTGATGTGCACTATCGCGACGTTGTTGAAGACCTCGTTTCAAAGAAGGTTACAAGCGCGAACGACTTCATTTGGGCTCAACAACTGCGGTACTATTGGAATGGCGACCACGACGAATGTCTTACTCAGCAAGCGAATTTCAAGACGAAGTACGGATACGAGTACATGGGAGCATGCACTCGGCTCGTCATCACCCCCTTGACTGACCGCTGTTGGATGACAATCACTGGCGCCCTTGCCCTTGGTTTCGGGGCGGCACCGTCTGGACCTGCTGGCACAGGAAAAACAGAAACTTCGAAAGACCTCGCGAAAGCGTTGGGGATTCTCTGCATTGTTTTCAATTGCAGCGACCAGATTGATTACAAAATGATGGCTAGGATATTCAATGGCGCCCTACAGTCTGGCTCATGGTGTTGCCTAGATGAGTTCAATCGCATTGATATCGAGGTTTTATCTGTCGTCGCGCAACAAATGGGTACAATGCGTCACGCTCGATTGATGGGTGCAAGCGATGTTGTGTTTGAAGGTAAAAGCGTTGCTATGCGGGAGCATCATATCATTATAACTATGAACCCAGGGTATGTAGGGAGAACTGAACTTCCGGATAACTTGAAAATGTGTTTCCGTCCTGTGGCAATGATGGTTCCCGACTACGCATTGATCGCGGAGATCCTTCTCTTCGCGGAAGGTTTTCAAGAAGCAAACATGCTTTCAAAGAAAATGACCAAGTTGTATAAGCTATGTAGTGAGCAACTATCTCAACAACCGCATTACGATTTCGGTATGCGAGCGGTCAAGTCTGTTCTCTTAATGGCTGGTGCATTGAAACGGTCTGGTTCTGGTGTTTCACGCAATGAAAGTCGTACACTCATACAGGCGATGGAAGAAGCGAACATTCCCAAATTTGTGGACGACGACATCTTACTGTTTCATGGGATTCTTCGTGACTTATTCCCTGACGAGCTAGTTCTGTCTACTGATGAAGGCAGGCGGCCGTTAGAAGAACACGACACATCTCCGAACCTTGGTACTTCCATCAACGCCGTGGCTGCTCT
>KE464000.1:0-26239 GCA_000387445.2 Pythium aphanidermatum DAOM BR444 | reverse complement strand
AGTGCATTACGGAGAAGAGTGAAGAATTGTCCAAACGACCGTCAAGTACAGTTGAACGCAGTGGAGGAGTTGCTCCTCCAGATCCAGGGAATTACTACTGGATTACCTTTGACGGTCCAATTGATGTTCTATGGATTGAGAGTATGAACACGGTGCTGGACGATAATATGACATTATGTCTCGCGAATGGTGAGCGCATCAAGCTGCTACCGAAAATACAGATGGTCTTCGAAGTTTCAGACACGTCTTCGGCATCTCCAGCGACAATTAGTCGCCTCGGAGTTGTCTACTACCATCCATCGTATCTTGGATGGCGCCCAATCGTCGAATCTTGGGTCAACGCGCTTTTGATTCCGGCCTTTGCTGTCCCTCCAAACTTGGTCACTAGTTCTACTAAAGACAACTTATCCTCATTTTCTTCTGCAGTTGCGATGGGATACACAACGCGATTGAGCACTGTGCTGAAAACAAGAATCCTTCACTGTTTCGATCTATTCGTAGATCGTGCGTTTCTTTCGTTCGGTCAGGAAATCGTTCTGCAGTACCAACGAGTGGAAGCACTTTCGTCACATCCGCGTGTAGCTTATTTGAAACCCTTTTGATTCGCCGTGGCACCCCAGAGCTTTTTGCTTTGCTAAATGTGCAACCACAATCCGCTTCAGCGGCAATAACCGCATCGGTAGCAGCGACGAATGCAGCGCTTGAGAGCCAGCAAAATCGGATTATTGATCTGACATTCGTGTTCTGCTTCATTTGGGCTTTTGGGGGTAATTTGCTCATAGACAGATGGAGAAATGAATTTCAAGAATTTGTGTTTCGCCTTGTTGAAGATAACGAACAATTCCTCAGCCGGGATCTTTTTTCCGTGAGTAGCAAGGTTCAAACTCGTGTATCACGCATAACCGACATTTTTGACTTCTACGTGGACTATCAGCACCTTAGCGTTGTACCGTGGGCTGTTGTGCAAGGTGTAAACGAGCGTCGTGCATCGTCTTTTAATCATAGTAGTTCGACAGGTATCGGACAGAACTCGGGGTCATCCTCAGTTCTGGCTCCGCTGGAGTTTAATCCCGAGATGCCCCTTTTCCAGTTGATTGTTCCGACGATTGATGTGACAAAATACTCATATCTGACGGAGATCATGGCCATCGAGGGACTCTCACCTGTGTATCTGACAGGAGCAACAGGAGTAGGGAAGTCTGTTCTTGTGCAGCATTTGTTGCGGAAACACAACTCGACTCAATCAGATAAGCAGGAAAGGAAGAGAAAAGTGGTGCCAATCACGATCAGTTTTTCCGCTCAAACATCCAGTTTGGTTACCCAACTCACAATTGAGAGCAAGCTCACCAAAAAAAGGAAAACCTTGTTGGGTGCTCCAGCCGACAGCCTAGTTGTGATATTTATCGACGACGTGAACATGCCCAACGTGGAAGCTTATGGCGCACAACCTCCGATAGAATTGCTTCGTCAATACATGGAGTATCGTGGCGTTTATGATCGCGAAAAGTTCTTCTGGAAGGAGATTTGTGACTCGGTACTCATAGCCGCGGGTGGGATACCGGGTGGTGGCAGGCATGCGCTATGTGAAAGATTCATGCGCCAGTTCAGTGTGGTTCTGTGCATGCCTAGCAGTGACGAATCAACGATGAAAACCATATTTTCGTCGATCATCCTAGCACACTTCACGTCGTTGTACCAATGTAGTGCGACGAACTCTAGTCCCTCCAAGTTGTTGAAGGATACGTTAATTTCAGTGGTGGACGCTGCCGTTGGTTTATATCAGATTGTGTCTGAGACTCTCCGGCCGACGCCATCAAAGTCATACTACTTGTTCAACTTACGGGATGTTGCGAAACTGATGCAAGGAATAGTGCTCGGAGTACAATCGTATGGGCTGGAGTCCTTGTCTACTGATCTTCTGAGCAAGTTGTGGGCACATGAATCTATCCGGGTTTTCCGAGATCGGCTCATGGACGAGACTGACAAGCTTTGGTTCTCAGAGCAGTTAGTAGGCTTAGCAAACCGAAACTTGGGCTTATCATGGACTATGGAGTACGTACATGAATCGAGTAGAGCCGCATCGCGAAGTGGGAGCGTTCTTGGAGTTGCGACCGCGTCCTCAGAAACCTTCAGTCCAACTATATTGTTTTCACCCCTATTCGTTTCACCTGGTGATTTAACGACGACACGCACATCGTACGAACAAATCACAGACCTCTCCAGCTTCGAACAAAGGTTAGACGAAGTTATGAAGTGCTTCAATCGAGAACAGGCAGTAAACTCCCCGCCTAAATTAGTGTTTTTCAAGGAAGCAATGATCCATGTTGCAGCAATTGCTAGAATCCTTGTCCAACCTCGCGGACATGGCCTGCTATTGGGTATCGCTGGGTCCGGAAAACGATCACTTGCCAGAATAGCCTGCTTCATGATGGGCTATCATTGTTATGAAGTTGAGTTGACAAAAAGTTTTGGATTGAACGAGTTTCGAGATTTACTGCGCAACGCAATGACAGCTGCAGTCCTGGGGAAACGAACAAAAAACGCTAGTGGTGTTGATTTAGAAGGAGTCAAGCCTACAGTGCTGCTAATGAGTGAGAGTCAACTAATATCTGAGCAGTTTGTGGAGGATATCAACACCTTACTAAATGGCGGAGAGATACCGAAACTCTTCAGCCTCGAAGAATACGAAAAAATACTCAGCGGCGTCCGAAGTCTGTTGAGCATGAAGCAAGCAGCTCGATCAAGCTTCATAAAGCATCACTCCACCACACAGGCCGAATTCTCACGTGGTGATTGTGAAACTTATTTTCGTGCTCAAGTTCAGAAGGCAATGCATGTGATTCTCTGCCACTCCCCAGAGAGTGAGATTTTTAGGACGCGGATTCGGCAGTTCCCGTCTCTCGTCAATTGCATGACTATCGACTTCTTTGATCCTTGGCCTTCGCACGCGCTGCAGTATGTTGTAGATCGGTTTCTTCAAAGAGGTTCCAGTGTAATTGACAGTCAGGGACTAAGTGAACTGGCTGCTCCCGTCCGGCATGCCGTCGCAGTGATGTGTATGGAAGCGCATCAGTTGGCCGTTGCGTCCGCTGGTGAGTTCTTCGCAAGATTTCGAAGGCACGTGTATTTCACACCAAAACATTTCATCAGTCTTATCGAAGTTTTCTTGCGCGTGTATAAGGAGAAACAAGTCACAATGGCAGACAAACTCACCCGTTTATCGGTTGGAGTGATTAAGCTGGAGGAGACAAATGCGCTGGTTTCAACATTGCAAGAAGAACTCGTTGCACTTCAACCCATTTTGCGTAGTAAAACGATTGAAGCTGAGCAATTGCTTCAGCAAGTAAACATTGATCAGCGAGAAGCTGGGCGCGTAGCGGCCCGTGTCTCACTGGATGAAGCCAGTGTCAAGAATCAACAGCGAGAGGTTGCAGCATGTCAGGCGGATGCACAAAAAGATCTCGACCAAGCCCTTCCCGCGCTCAATGCTGCGGTTCATGCCTTGGACTCGCTGGATAAAAAAGATATCACCGAAGTCAAAGCGTTCATAAAACCTCCCCTCGCTGTTCAGGTTGTGATGGAGGCTGTATGTATCATGTTGGGGGAGAAAGCAGACTGGGATACAAGTAAACGAGTGCTATCAAGGTCTACCTTTATGAATGAGCTGAAAGAATACGACAAAGACAACATTAACCCTGCAATTCTCAGAAGGATCCGCAAGTACATCGAGAATCCAGACTTCGCAGTTGAAGAAGTGAGGAAGGTTTCACGCGCGGCAATGTCATTATGCATGTGGGTCCATGCAATTGATACATATGCGCGTGTGTACAAGGAAGTAGCGCCTAAGCGTCAGCGCCTGGCAGAAATGAATGAAATTCTCGCTGAAGCAAACGCAAAGTTGGCTTCAAAACAGCAGGAGCTGGCACAAGTGATGGAAAAAGTGCAATCCCTAAAAGATCAATGTGATACGACACTGGCTGAAAAACAACGACTTTTGAGAGAGTCCGAGTTGACCCAAGCGCGCTTACAAAGAGCTGAGAGGCTTACTGCGGGACTAAAAGACGAAAGAGTTCGGTGGAAAGAAAGCATCGAGCGGCTGCGTTTAGTGGGAAAAGCTGTCTTGGGCGACGCTTTCCTCGCTGCAGCTTCTATTTCGTACTTGGGGCCATTCAATGGCGATTTTCGGGCTCGCATCACACAGCAGCTAATAGAGTCTACGTCGAGGCTTGTTGATGTGTCACCCGACTTCTCCTTCGTTGATACCTACGGTGACCCGATGGAACTTCGAGATTGGGAACTTTTGGGGCTCCCAAGCGATGTCGTTTCCCGAGAGAACGCACTTTTCGTTTTGCGTGGATCTCATCAACGGTGGCCGCTTCTAATTGATCCGCAGCAGCAGGCTACGCAATGGATACAACGCCTTGAGGCGTCTAATCACTTGGAAAAGGTAAAGGCTCGCGACCAAATGCTACTTCAAGTCGTTGAACGTACGCTGGCAGATGGAGCTCCGCTTCTAATTGAAGATCTCACTGAACAAACTGTCGATCAATCACTTGAGCCATTACTCTCGAAAGCATTCCTCCCTGGTCTACCATCAAGAGATGGACGAAAAATGATGGAGCTTAAGCTTGGCGAGCACGTCGTTCCAGCAGACTCGGAGCGGTTTCGCCTGTACCTCGTGACTCAGATTCCGAATCCTCATTTTGTCCCGGATGTGTTCATTCGTGTGAATATCATAAACTTCACAGTGACGAAGGATGGATTGACAGAACAATTATTGGCCGATGTTGTGCGTCGTGAGCGAGTCGAGATAGAGGAGCGGAAGCACAATCTGCTCTACAGTATCACCCAGGATCAGAAGATGCTACAGCAAATCGAAGTCAAGATTTTAAGTCTGCTCTCCGAGTCCAAGGGTAATATCCTGGATGATGTTGAGCTTATTCAAGCCCTTGAGACGGCGAAACATACTTCACGTATAGTGACCCAACGTCTTCAAGAGTCAGAGGTTACGAAGCAGCAACTATTGCAAATTCGAGATCAGTACCAATGCGTTGCAGTCCGAGGAGCGTTGCTGTTCTTTGTCATCGCTGATTTGGCTACGATTGATGCTATGTATCAGTATTCACTTGACTACTTTCGTCGTTTTTTTACTGTCAGCCTCGATGATGCACCTCCCAGTACTGATTTGGAGGAACGACTACAAAATCTCCAAGCGCATCTCACTCTCGTCGTGTATCGCAATATCTCCCGGGGGCTGTTTGAGGCCCACAAGCTCCTGTTTTCTGCGATTATTTGTTTCAGAATCGGATCATTGAATGGAAACATTCAAACAAGCGACTTGCAACTGCTAGAGGAGTCAACGATTCCATCCACTGGTAGTAACGAAAACTCTGCAAAAAGATCCGGGTCAGAAAGTGATTCTTTTGAGGCACTTTTTGCATTGGCAGCGCGATCGGAACCATACGTCGCAATTTGGGATGCCTACCGCAATGAGCCGAGTGCTTGGACCGAGTGGATGACGTGTGCGGATCCTTTTGCTGAGCCACTACCTGGGCAATGTGACAGCGCAATTACAGCCTTCCAGCGTCTCATTCTCGTACGGTGGATGCGGGATGACGCATGGACTACGGCGTTGCGTCATTATGTGGAGCAGGCTCTGGGAGACGCCCAATTTGTTGAGACCGCAGCGATTTCAACTGATTATCGGTCACCAATGGCGGCTGTTTATAATGACACCGATAAGATGACGCCGTGTTTGTTTATTTTGGCATCAGGTGCCGATCCGATGAGTCTACTCACTCAGTTTGCTCGCGAACGGCCTGGTATATATCCAGAGAGATACCGAACCATCTCGCTAGGCCAAGGTCAAGGTCCTATTGCAGAGCGGCTTCTAGAAACCAGCACAAGAGAAGGCCACTGGCTTGTTCTGCAAAATATCCACCTAGCAAAATCCTGGATTCCTCGTTTCGAGGAGGTTTTAGGTCAGTTGGCGAAGCCCGAAAAGCGCATCGATGTTCATGAGGACTTTCGTCTCTTCCTCACATCGTTTCCAGTGACATATTTCCCGATTGGAATTCTACAGAACTCGGTGAAGGTAACCAATGAACCACCAAAAGGTATCAAGGCGAACTTGCAGCGTTCGATGGGGCTGTTGGAGCACACTTGCTTAAATGACGAGGCGGAAGTTTCTGATCGAAACGAAACGGATCGTTGGATCTCTCAGATTGAGCTGCAGATGGTTTTTGGGCTGAGTTTCTTCCACGCCGTTGTGCAGGAACGCATAAAGTTTGGCTCTTTGGGCTGGAATCTAAGGTACGACTTCAGTGACGCAGACTTTACAAGTGTCGTGACGCTTCAACGGCATCTACTTCTGGATATGAAAGCTCACCGAGAAGACTACATTGCCTCCTTGCAGCATCAACGTGACAGCCTTGACCCCGACACGTCTGGATTCGATCAATTCGAAGCTTACGATGGGTTTGATATATGTGAGTTGTTGGATGCGAGCGACGTGCCATGGGATGCCCTCCACTTCTTAGCGGGAGAAATTTATTATGGTGGACGAGTCACAGACGAGTTCGATCGCCGCTGTCTCATGTCCAATCTCCAGCGCTTTTGTTCGATTCACACGGTCACAGCTGGGTCCTCACCTCTGGCGTCGCTCACTTGCGGCGATGGAGCTAGCTCTGCAATCCCCAACCAGCTATTTTCTACGGCTGATGGAAGCTTCGTCTCGCCCGTGTTTACCAGCCGGGACGCGATGACGGCGTTCGTTGACGCATTACCCTCGGGTATGGACGCTCCGTACGTCTTTGGGATGCATCCGAACGCGAACGTTTTCTACCTCAAGCATGAAACTCAGCGACTGGTGACTCACATTCTTCACCTTTATGCCATTCATTCACACGAAGACGCTGCAGACGCAGCAAATACCGATGCTGTGGAGGAGACTGAGGAAAACGACGATGCCCCTCCATTACCTCAGCCAATTCGGCGCCAGTCGTCTCAACTTCAGGAGCGGCGTGCATCGGAGAGGCAAGCAAGTGGTTTACAAACGCTGATCGACAATAAACCAGAAAGCATAGCCCTCCGTGTCGCTCACGATATTCAACAGAAGCTTCCGCATCCATCCGCTATTGAGGAGTCTACGAGTACCAAAGATGACACTGAATTACCCGACCCATTTACAGTTGTGCTGCACCAAGAACTTGCAAGATGCAATGGGCTTCTTACAACTGTTCATGACGGATTGAGAGATTTGCATAGCGCCATTGAAGGTCACCTCACGATGTCGACCCAGATCGAACAAGTACTTCACAGTCTGTGGCAGCATCAAGTTCCTCTGGAGTGGCGAAAACGGGACGGCGCATCAGCAACGACGCCAACGTCGACACAGTCGTTAGCATTGTGGGTCAACCATATCCGCTTCCGATACGACTTTTTGCAACAATGGCTGGCGGCTGGTCAGCCACCAAATGGCATCTTTCCGTTGTCGGTCTTTTGCTTCCCTCAAAGTTTCTTCACAGCCATTCTGCAGAGGCACGCACGCAAATACCTCGTGCCAATCCACCACCTTGAATTCCAGTTTGTTGTCTTGCGTGAGGCGTTTCTGATGTCTCGAAAGCACATGCTACGGCGTGGCTATAGCACGCGCACTCATTCAACCGCCGAGTATGAAGCTGAAGTGGCCAAGGCATCGGGGGACTCAGCTGATTCTTCTCAAGCGCGCCGGGGCTCAGGAGTGCCAGGAACTCAACCTAACTTCTTCGACGGGATGGATGGCGCATTCATCTCAGGTTTGCACCTGGAAGGAGCACAGTGGAGCGACGATCTGCAGTGTCTTGTGGAGCCCAAGCCTGGCGTAATGCATCAGGCGATGCCCGTAATCCACGTCGTCCCTCAAGTCATCTCTCAAGACTCGATCACCGCTGTCTCGGTGACCACGACAGACCCTCCGAGTAGTTTCCATTCTTCATTCTCCAGGGCAACGGGTCCATCGTCTCCAGGCGCGACAGCCTCACGAACCAAGGCTCTTACGCCTTCGTATCAGACCCTGCGAAGTGCGAGTGCCGCTACAAAGCCCGCACTCGAAGGCTCGGATCCGCCTTTATCACAGCCTCGCAAGCCCAGTTCCGCCATCCAGCCCACGCCTGCCGGACCAGCCACTGTCGTCGTCACCAATCGGTATGTCTGTCCCCTCTACAAGACCCGCGCGAGGAAAGGCACGTTGTCGACCACGGGCATCTCGACCAACTTCATTCTCGCCATCGAACTACCGTGCGAGAAGACGTCGGAGCACTACGCTCTCAATGGCACGGCGCTCATCACCAACCTCGCCACGTAACTCGTCCAAGTGCAAATAGGATTGTTTATTGTGATCGACTCTTCACCACACATACACACACACAGTTTTCTTGGTCTAGACCTTGTGGCCCTGCGGCGTCAGTAGCGACTCGTTCATCTTGGCGGGAGTTGACGGCATTCCCGTCTCGGGGTCGAGCAGCAAGTGGCTACCGGCAGACGGATCCACGGCATACCAGAAGTAGACGCCGCCCAGGAAGAAGTAGACAAGAGCGACGGCGATGGACGCGAAGAAGTCCGAGTCCTTGGCACCACTGTACACGATCGTAAAGAGCACGAAGGCACAGAGCGCGAGACAGAGGTAAGCGCCCCAGACGCCGAATGGGCTCTTGTAGGGACGGTGACGCGATGGCTCGCGGTGACGCAGCATGATGAATGCTGTGAGCTGGAACGTGTAGGACACAAGCGCACCAATGAGTGCGATGTTGATGAGCACGGAGCCGAGACGCACGTCACCGATAATGTAGTGCAGCAGGATCGCCAGCACGAGGCCGACAGAGCTGCCGGCGATGAATGACACGTACGGCGTGTCGCGCTTCGAGTCGAGCGCCGTGAGGATCTTGGGCATGAAGCCGTCACGTGCGATGGCATAAAGCAATTTGCCCATGCAGAAGATGAACGAGTGGAAACTGGCGATGAGCCCAACGATGAGCAGCCACGTGAAGCCCGAGGTGGTCGAGTTGTCGCCAAAGACCGACTTGTAGCCGTCGAGCAGTGGGGATCCGGACGCGGCGATGGCGGCAGCACCAGGCGAGATCATCGAGTTGAAAATGACGGTGCAGTACGAGAACACGACGAGCGTCAGGATGGAAGAGATGAGGCCACGAGGCATGTTGCGCTCAGGTTCGATGGTCTCTTCGACAGCCAGCGGCAGTTCCTCAATGCCCAAGTAGAACCAGAGTGAGAAGGAGAAGCCTCGCAAGATGCCATCGGCGCCGTCGTTGAACTCCCAGTTCTGGTCGACAACCCAGTCCTGGTACGAGATCTTGGTAGCCGCTCCGACGTAGAAGATGAGTAGAAGAATAGCGGAGAGCACGGTCGTGACGAGCTGGATACGGAACGACAGCACGACGCCCATGACGTTGAGTCCGCAAAAGAGCACGTAGAACACAGCCCACCACACGGGGACGAGGTTGTCCGATGTGCCGAGCAGTTGCGTCAAGTACGAGCCGATACCCGTGACAATAACAGCACACGTTACGACGACCTTGAGACTCTCCGCGATACCAGCAAAGAACGCAGCCTTGCGGCCGATGCCATGAAGCGCAAAGACGTAGGGGCCACCGCCGGATGGTACCGTACTCGAGAGCTCGGCAATGGAGAACGCCAGTAGCACATACAACACCGTGACAACCGAGAGGATGATCAGAAGGCCGTCAAAGCCGGCGATCATGGCCGATTGCCAGCCGAAGAAGTCGCCACTGATGACTGCCCCCACGCCAAGAGCCCAGAGGTGCGGCGCTCTTGCGTAGCGATGTGAGACGGCGCTCATGATCAATAGAGTACGTTCTGGAGACGATGGCGGGCGGGTGGGTGGGGGGAGGGGGGCTTGCAGGACGGAAAGCGGCGGCGGAGTCGCGCTCGCGTCGGCGCAAGATGGCGAATGAAGGCGTTGATGGGAGTGCTGCATCCAGGAAGCGGAAGAGAGCGAGCCGTGGAGAAAGAGAGGGGCGTGTTGAGCGGAGATGGGCGCATTTACCAGCCGGTGAGCCAGAGGAGGCCGCCATGTGCTCAAACGCAGACCGAAAGGCGACCGCTACAGCAGCGCATTCGCAACGCGACGGCAGTTGGCATTCCGTTCTTGACCCAGGAGGAGAGGAGCAGTCGCCATCATGCGCAGGATCAGGCAGCGACCGACGGCTCCATGTGGCCCCGCAGCTGCTTCTCCATGTTGGTAAGCTGGTACGGTGCACTATTGTGGTGGGCGGGGAGACTCTCCCAGGTTCTGAAAGGGTGGACCGGCGGATCCACTCGTCACGCGTCGTGATTGGCTTCATCAAATGGATAGACGGCTGGTGATTGGCTCCTTCGGAAGCGACACAACCTAGGAAAAAGAACAAAGGGGTAGGTGTTTGAGTGGACAGAAACGAGAATCATCACGTCAACCCCGTGGGTTATTTCGGCGAAACCGTGCGAACCGACCAGTTTGGACCCGTTTGGCCAATCGACCGATAACCATTCGACGGATAACCGGTTCTGGAACCGGTACCGTTTTGACAATATAAGATCGGTGTCGGTCACGAAACGGCAGCGTGGGGAAAATGGAAGGATGATCGCACCGAAGATGGCATCTGCATGCATGCGCCTACGATCTTCCGCTGCGTTGCGGCACTGCCTTTCACGGCGCATCGGCCTATGCCTCGTACTGTTGATATGCATCACTGTGGGCTGTGCTGCGTTCTCTGTGATCGTGTCACCAGAGAACGAGGCAGCGGCGTTGCGTGCCATCGAGCTCTACGACCAAGCGCGTCAAGCCGAGAAATTGGACAACGTTAATGAGGCTGTAGAGCTGTACAGGCGGTCTCTAGATGCGTACGAATGGCTGCCTGGCGCGTACAATAACCTCGCGATGGCAGAGCTTCGGGCCACTGGCGATCGATCACGTGCACTCGCCATTCTGAAGCGCGGAGCAGCCGTCGCAAGTGAGTTGCACGACAACAAGACGCTGGGTGCAATGTACAACAACATGGGCTTCATCGTGCGTCAAGAGGCACCGCTTAGTGTCACCCACTGTCTGCAGGCGATCGAGTATTATAACCAGGCCCTGGATGCAGTTCCAGACTTCGTGGACGCGCTGTTCAATAAGGCGTCCGCGCTTAGAGCCATGAAGGAGAACCCACAAGCCGCAGAGCTTTTGTATCGTGTGCTACAGCTTCGCCCGGACCACCACAGCGCGTTGTTGGATCTCGGTAGTATCTTCTTCGAGTGGGGGGATGTCGATACGGCAGTGCAGTATCAAGATGCAGCCATCAGTGTTGCACCTTCAATGGCCCTCAAGCTTGGCATCATGCACAACAAAGGGCACTTTCTAAGGGCTAGTGGTGCCTTGGAAGAAGCTCTCCGTGTTCACGAAGACGCACTGGCGATGGCACCGACCGACCCCATGGCATTGACCGACGTGGTGATCGCTAGGCGACCACTTTGTGTGTGGGAACACCGCGAGGAGCTGCTCGACCGCATGCTCGTGGCGGTCACGAAGCCCAACTTGGCTGTTTTGCTGCCGTACGACTCGACCCTGCTCCCAGTGACGAATGCCATTCGGAAGCAGCTCGCTGTAGCGTTGTCTCGAGCGTTTCGACAGTCGACGACCCTCGAGCTTCTCCCTCTCCGCGACATCCCCGTGACAGCTGAAGCTCGTCGTCCACTGCGCGTGGGCTACTTATCGTTTGACTTTCGAGACCACCCGATGGGCCATTTGACTCTTGGACTGCTCGAGTCGCATGACGTTGAGCGAGTGCAGGTGCACTGCTACTCCTACGGCACAAATGATAAGTCCGAATGGCGCCACAGAGCCGAAAGGCGTTGCCACACGTTCGTCGATGGTGCAGCACTGTCCGACCTGGAGCTGGCACAGCGCATCGCCCTGGACGAAGTCGACATTCTCATCGACCTCATGGCCCATACGACCGGCGCCCGACTTGGCATCTCGGCACTGAGACCTAGTCGTGTGATTGTCAACTACCTTGGGTTTCCTGGTACGATGGGAGCTTCTTTCACGGATTTCGTACTTGTAGATCATTTTGTCGTGCCGCCAGAGTATGCAAACGACAGTATGACGGAACAGATCGTGTATTTGCCTCACACTTACCAAGTTAACGAGTATGAGCTTGACATCGGAGCATGCTCGGCGGGTGATGACGAGTGCATGCGAGCCATTCGACGAGAGGAAGGGCTACCAGAGGATGCTGTCATCCTGTGCAATTTCAACACTATCGACAAAATGGAACCAGTATCTTTTGGTGTGTGGATGAATGTGCTTCGACAAGTGCCAAACAGCATCTTATGGTTGCTCCAGCCGTCGAAAAAGCACGCATCACGGATCGAGAGGTCGCTTAGGCGAGAGGCAGAGGCACGCGGCATCGATTCATCACGGATCGTCTTCGCTCCTCGTGTATCAAAACGCAGGCACCTCGCTCGTATCACCATAGCCGACGTCTTCCTCGACTCTTTTATCTACAATGCCCACTCCACGGCGTCAGACGCGCTTTGGGCTAATGTGCCCCTATTGACGCTATGGGGAGATTCGTTTCCCTCTCGGGTCGCTGGTTCCTTGTTATCGAATCTGATCGGAGTGCCGGACCTTGTACCCACATCAATCAAGGAGTATGAGAACCTGGGGGTGCTTCTAGCTTCGTCTCCTGAGCTTCGTAGTCGCATTCGAGCCGAGTTAGCTCGTCATTCGTTCACCGCACCTCTCTTCGATACGAAACGAACGACCGCAGACATTGAGACTGCATACGAGCTAATGCACGACATTCGACACCGTTTGAACCATGCACCACGACTTCAACGGTATCATGTCAGCGTTGGATCTTCCCAGTCAGACTTCCTCAGGAGTGAAGACAGAACTGCTGTTTTTGTTCGAACTGCCGTGGTCAGTGGGATGGCGAAGCAAGAGTCACGGCAGTACACTGAAGCCAAGAGTATCTACGAGCGGATCCTTCGATCGCAGCCCAACGAGATCGATGCAAGACATCTTCTGGGAGTCACTCTTCATCAGTTGGGCAACCACCACCAAGCCCTCGAGGTGCTTGACGAGGTTCGAAGAAGTCATCCCAACGTTGCACTCTTCCGATACAACCTCGCGCTCGTCCTCTTAGCGCTACACAGGGTGACGGCCGCAAAGGCAGAGCTTCGAGAGGCGTTGCAGCTTGACCCTACGTATCATGCGGCCCTGTTCCAATTGACGGATATACTCCTCAGAGAGTCTGCGTTCCCTGATGTCACGGATATGTATGATAAACTCGGTGGTCCATTATTCTTGGAGCATAGCGACCATAGTGAGCATGTGCCCGACGATATCCGAGAGCAGGCACTTCTGCAGTACTCATTTGCATTGACGAAAAGTTCTCGGTCAGATGACGCACTTCGAATACTGCGTTCGATGGTCGAGCGACACCCCTACTACTTCCGCGCGACTTACAATCTGGCTGCGATCTTCATTGAACGAGGATACTACTCCATGGGCGACGAGTGGCAAGTCCGCGCGGCCGTGAACGAGGCCCGACATGCTTTTTCCACACGCGGACAATTCTTCACCAAGTATAAACGCCCGCATGCAAGAAAGGTGGTCGTGTTCTACTGCCATGAGTATGGGCAGTCGTGGTGGGATGCTTGGGGTCCCTCATCGCTTCGCACGGGACTTGGTGGGTCTGAGGAGGCTGTGGTGTATCTATCGCGAGAGTTGCAGCGTCTCGGATTCTGGGTTGAGGTCTATGGAGACCCACCACTTGAAGACATAACAGCAGAGACGTCGGACCGCGAATCTGTGAAATGGTATCCGCACTACGCTTATGATCCTGATGATCGCGAGGTCGACGTTTTCGTTGCCTGGCGGTACCACATCGCTTTAGCGGTCGGTGCGTTGAGTAGGCAGAAGTTTTTCTGGGTCCACGACGTCCCCTCGGAGGATGCTACGCATTCGCGCTTACTGAGAGAGACTGTAGACGGGATCCTCTGCGTCAGTCACTTCCAAGCGTCTTTGTTTCCGACAGAGCTGCAAACCAAGATCATAGTGACGTCCAATGCTCTGGATCCGGCGCACTTTGTGGAACTAGACCGAATGGCTCGGCATAGGAACCACCGCTTTGTTTACGGGAGCTCACCTGGCCGAGGTCTCTACGATTTGTTGCTTGTTTGGCCGCGCATTCGGACGCATATCCCAGATGCCACGTTGCGTGTATTCTACGGCTTCACACCCGCGTTCTTAAACTGGGGACGGCGAAACATCAAGGACTTTCAGACGTGGAAGCAGGCTATTGATCAAATGCTGAAGCAGCCTGGTGTCGATTATGTTGGACTAGTAGATCACGGAACCCTTGCCACCGAGTATGCTTCGGCTGGCTTTTATCTATACCCAACGACGTACAGCGAAACAAGTTGCGTATCCCTCATGAAAGCCATGGCGAACGGCGCCATCCCGATCACGAGCCGCTTCCCGTCATCTGCGCTTCGCGAAACCTGTGGTGAGTTCGATCTTGGCCCCCGCTCTGTGTTAGCTGATTCAAGTCCCATCGATGACCACGAGTGGTTAGATCTGTGGGTGCGGAGCATTGTTGATGCCGTCAAGCACCCGAATGAGACGGAAGACCTACGGACACGGATGATTCAGTTTGCAAGGCATAAGTACCAATGGGCTAATGTCGCAGCTCAATGGCGTTTGCTCTTCACAGATGGACCCGTCTAAAATATGTCATCTTCTCATCATTCTGTATCACATATCTTCTCTGATCGCCTCTCCTTTCTGAAGCGCCTTATTTTTGAATAGTCTTACGGCATTTGGTACAATACCAGTCGTCATCCGGCACAGCTGTCAGCTTTGCGCATTTCTGGTCCAAGGCATTTCCATTTGTTAGATCCGTGCCGGCAAAATCGATAGACGTTTCCAGACGTACCAAGTGGAACACTTGCTCACAACCCTTCGTACCATCTTCAGAGCCGCATATCACATGTGAGTCCAACCGGATCTTGTTCTTCTTGCAGGAACCACATGTCTGTAGATTGCACTCGTCACAGAACCATTCATCTTCTGGTACATGCTGAAAGAAGTAGGTGCGCAACTATTAGTCCGCGCGAATCCGAGTGTGCGCACTGTGAATGTCTTACCTTAAGGTCGATACACTTCGTGTGGAATGCACGAGGACATCCATCGCAACAAAGTAACTCCCCGCCGAGTCGGCATACTCCACACTCGACGTCCCACTGGTCATCACTATGCTTCGCAGTCGAGGCGTTGAGACTTGCGGCATCCACGGTGAGTTCGACGTCCGATTCATCCTCATCCGAGTCGTCTTCACCCGTCTCTTCAACTGAGTCGGTTGCGACTACAACGTCGCGCTCAACCTTAGCTCTCGTCGTGGCCCGATTGCCCATCACAGGGTACACTGGCTTGACAGATGGGTCACAATAATGACAAAAAGTCTTGCCGCGTGGCACACGGCGCAGACCAACACACGGAAAGTGGAATACCCGCGGACATCCATCACAGCACAGCAGCTCTCCTCCTTCTGTACATATGTAGCAGTCTTCTTCCCAGTCATCAACAGAGTGGCGATCTTCAATCTCCGCTTCTTCGGCTTCTTTCTTCTGCTTCCTCTTCACAGCACGCTCTTTCCGCGACTGTTTCTCCTTCTCGCTCTTCGCTCTACGTGTCGTGACAGTTGATTCATCCATGGCGACTTCGCTCAAGCCAAAAATGTCAAGCCGCTGAACGAAAGAACCCAGTGCAGCAGACAATGTCGCGAAAGTCCGCGCCTTGGCAACCGCGGCGATCCAGCGATCGCGGGACTTTCTTGTTGGCCACAACATCGAGCCATCATCGGCCGCTGCCTCCTCTTCTTCCATATCTTCGTCATCATCCTCATCCTCTTCGTCACTTTTATCAGGATCCTTACCACTCGCGTCGCTTACAGACGCACTCTCTCCGTTGGCAGTGGAAGGGGCAAGCTTGGCAGCGCGGTCAGCAGTGGAGCTACCAGCCAACAACGTTTGTGCACGGAGTTGAAAAGACATGACCTCGTTCTCGAGCGCCAGTACAGGCTTGATAGCATCAGTCACGCTTTCCATTGCCTTAACACTCTTCACCCAATCTGGGCGTCCAGTGTCATGCCAAGACGAACCCAGCTCTTTAAGCCGCTTCGAAACCCACATCTCGACGTCAACCAAATCTTGACGGAAGGCATCGACATCGCTCTCAAGATGGTTCTTCTTCTTCCACGTCTTTTTCGTATTTTTCCAACTCAGGAAGCTCTCAGGATCTTCGACGTCAGCACTCGATTGGCGCGCCTTGCTGCCACGTTTCTTGCCTTCACTGTCATTGAGATCAGACATTAGAAGGCCAGGCTTCGAACTTGGCATGTCATCCGTGATCATGTCAAAGTTCTCCTTGAGCGCATTCTTCAGACTTGCTTCAGCTAGATTGCGCTCATCAAGAGACTCTATAAGTGCTGTCACTTCCGCTTTCGATCCGTAATAGAACCATGACGCATGATCGAGCTCGCCACTATTGATGGAACCTTCGTAGTGTTTTTTATATCAAAATTGCTTGGCTTCTCGACATATAGATGACACTTATCTTCTCGGAAGCACCAGTACCGCAATCCATTCTTGTCGCGTCCCAACGGCTCGGTACGGACAAACAAATCCCGCATCGTCTTGTTAAACTTCTTCTTCCGCTCCTCAGCTTCTTCCTCGCGAATAGCTTCGGCCTCCAAAATCTCTAACACATGCTGCGATGAGACAATAATTCTATCAGGCAGGTCGCATTCTTTGCCCTTTTCGATTGCAATCCTGAGAAGCGCCGGGTCTTTAGAGACCAGACCTTCTTGGATACTCTTCTTTGCGGATGCTCGTTTTCTCTCGAGCTGCTCCAGTGCCTTCTGCTTCTTCATCTTCTCCTCGGTGCGCTTTCGCAGTTTTTCGCGTTGAGCTTCAAGGTGCTTCTTGCGCGAGAGATACTCGTGGCGAGAGATTAGGCTGTCGTTCAGCAGCTTTTCAAGATCCTCCTCGTTCTTAACGATAGCCTCTTCCGTCAAGTCTTCCATCTCGGAGTCGCTTGTCGATGCTGAGGCGGCTGGGGTAGGAGCACCTGACTCTGCCTTCTTGTCTTGGTCGTCACCATCGACTGATGCAGTGTCCGTGGCTGAGCCATTTGCACTCTTCTTGTCGTTCTTCAACCATGTCTTCACCGAGCCTTTACCCTTCTCCACAAGTTCAGCGAGCTCAACACGCTGCTTCTCTCGCAACTTCTTCTCCTCCTCGAGGGCGATCTTACGGTCCTGCAGAGCGGCACGACTGTATTCTTTGGACGCATTGATGCCTTCACTCACGTGTTTTCCCAACAGAAGTCGAAATTTCTCCGTGGAATACGCGCGACCAATCAGGAACTTGAGCAAGCTTAGTTTCTGTCGAAGTAATAAACTGGGGTACTCTTTCTCATTCAAGGCATCAAGTGCTTCTTTCAAATCATCAGTCAGACTTGACGAGTATCGCGGTACAGCCATGGTGAGGTTGAACAGAACTGATGGCCACGACACCGAGTTCAGGAGGTTTGAGGTCGGGACGCCGATCGTTACTGGGGCATGCTGAATCTCATAGCGGAATCTCTCGGCCTCGTCCATCGATGCCTCGTCATCCGACACGTAATCTTCTTCTTCACGATCCTCAAGGATAACATTTAAGAGACACATGTGGATCTCCGTGATCAGTGGTGCTGTTTCGCTGTGAGTCAAAGCCGCAGCAAGCTGATCAAGAGTAAACGGAGCGATCTCAACGATGGAACTGAACGAGTTGAGACAATCCCATACGGCGAGCAAGTCGCCAGTGAAGTCTGAGGCGACATTGCCGTAGACGCAAGCTGCAGGCCTTCATATCCAGACAAGAACGATTAGATGAAGCACACGGTAAGGCACCAACACAATCAGTCCTACGTACGTTGGCTTATCCGACTTGGTCGTCGTAGCATCCTCATCAACTCCATGCTCTTCACCTCCTCCTCGTTTCTTCTTGTTGAATGCTTCTTCTTTCTTCCGCAGGGCCGCATCTTCTTCTCCAACTTTTCCAGCTTGTCCTTTGCAACCCGCACCGTCTGGGCCAGATCTTCGGCCAATCTACCGAGCTTTTCTTCTTCCTTGTCCTTGTACTTGATCTTTTTGCGGCTCAGGATGCGGTCCTGCATTTCCAGTACTCGCTTCGCTTTGTTCTCGATCGCCTCGGCATTCTTCTGAGCGATAATATCCTCTTTCATTTGCTGCATTTTGCGTTTGTTAGCGTCTCGCTCGAGCTTGGCCGCTTCGCGTTCCAGTCGCGCCTTCTCGCGATTCTCCTTTTTCACACGACGACGGTCAAGACATTCCGTGCACATCTTGCAGTACCACTCCGTGTCTGGAATCGACGTGTCAGGCATACCGAGGCTGCAGCACGTAATCATCATCAGTCAGTTCATCATCCCGTCCATAACCAGTCTTCTACGACGTACCAGCTCATATGGAACGCACGTGGGCAGCGATCGCAGCAGAGTAGCTCACCGCCGTCCTTGCAGATGTTGCAGTACCAGCGATTGTGGTCGGACCAGCCTTCGTCCACCGTGTCGTCTTCATCCCCCGTATCATTGCCCGGTGCTGGGGCCTTGCCAGCTTTCTTGACGCGTTTCCTGGGCGGCGTTCGGATCGATCCGTTGTCCGAGTCGACGACCGACGCTGAATCCTCGTCGGCTGAGCTCATGGCGACGTCGTAGTCTCCGTTGCTCACGTGGGGGCCACCAAAGCTCCCCGACGACTGGCTGCGCAGGTCTTCGTCCTCTGTTTCTTCACCGTCGTCGGCAGTGCTACACAGATCCAATACACTCAGCATCCCAGTTGGGCGCAGTGGCGCTGGCGCTGATGCTTTCTTCTTGACCACTCTTTTCGGCTTCAAAGCGGCTTTCTCCTTCACGAGCCCCGTCGCCTTGCCTTGGTGGCCTTGGCTTTTCCCTTCGGCTTGTCATCGCCCAGCGTCTTCTTCGGCTTGGCCGGCTGCGTCTTGGTCTTCCCCGCGCCGGCCTTGGCCTTGGTCTTCAGCAGCTTCCTCTTCTCCGGCTTGGGCGCCGGCGCCGTACTCACAGGCGACGCTGCGGCTTCTGCCGGTACGGTGCCCATGAACTCGACGCTGTCGTCGTCCGACATGTCGCTCATGTTTCCTCGTACCCACGGCCGGAACACTCTGTTGGAGACGCCTTGCGGAACCGGATCAAAGAGTGGAGAATGGAGAACCGAAAACTCCTCACGGAGAAAGAAAAAAAACAGCACGAGAGGAGGCGGCGGAGCAAAGGCTGTCGATTGGGACTGTCCCGGATCAAGAGGCTGCAGAGTCGAGAGCCGAGCGTCCGCGTCGCTGCGGAGGCGGTGTCCGTCAGTCACACTTGGCACCTCTCGCTCGTTGTTGGTTTGTTTTGTTTTGGGTTTTTTTGGCGCGGGCAAAACCCGTACCAACCTTAAATTAGGAAAAGAACGGGACCGACCCTCGCCGGGTTTTATGCTCCCTCCTCCTCCCTCCCCTCCCCTCCTTCGCTGAACCTTTTCGTTCCGACCGCACCAGGAGACGAAACAGGAGAAACTTCCGTAGCTTCAACTGGATCAGGAACTCGGTCTAATCTAAATGGGAACCAAAATCCTAGAACCTGACGATAGCAGCCATGATCGATTCCACAGTTTGACGCCCGTATGTTGCTCGCTTCCATGAGGCTTCGAACAAGCTCTGGGTAGTGGCTTTGGGGCTATGTGCTTCTGGTATTTGTGAGGAACATATCAGAAGATAGAGAGTGGCGGCTGAAGACATCCTGAAATTTCAAGCATGAGTGCGATCTCAGCATTTAGTGGTCGAACCATTGTGGAAGTCGTAGGCACTACAACGTGGTATCATCATCGAAACTCGGGGGTTTTGTATTCACCACGACAGTTCTTCCATTGACCTCGTTGCGACGGTGGCTTCACGATGGCAGCTCAAGTGCCGTTGTCATGCGGCCACACACAGCAAAACTTGCAAGTTACGCACACTTCCACATAAGCGAGCGGGGACTTCAATAACTTCTACATGTTTCATGTTCTCCAGATAAGTATGACAAGACGTGTTGACCAACAGGGCTTCTCTACATACGCTATCTACTTTTGTATCCTTGCCCTTGTAATGAAGGTAAAAACTGTTGCTCGTTAGCGTCTACCACAAAACCAGCAACTTCAGGGAGCACTCGCCAATACTCCATCCTAAGTACATCCCCACTGCCTCCCTGGCCGAGCCAGGCACCCCTTCATGTCTCCCACCTCCATCGCTGTGAGCCACTGAGCCACTGAGCCACTGGCACGAGTGTGAGTGGTCCATGTGGCGGGAGGATGACACGAGGCACCTCACCAGTCTCTCCACCGACTGAATCATCACGGAGAACCTCTCATATCTGATCTCAATCTGATTCTGACGACTGGAGCGTAACCGGTTACTTTGTACCCCATTTTTGGCGGGAAGCCGCCGTGGCCATCATCCCCCAACCGACGAGAATGACGGAGACGACGCCAACACCCGCGCCCGCGACGGAAGCCCCTGCGCCAAAGGAGGCACAGGAGAATGTGGAGGCGGTGATAGAGAAGACCAAGAGCGACCCTCGTTTCATGCGCGGACTGGCGCTGCTCAAGGAGAAGCGCTACGAGGAGGCGGTGGCGATCTTTGAGGACATGCTGCGGACCATGTAAGCAACGGGATGTGTCGCGCTGAACATGTAGTTTGGGGATCTAACAGGCCGCGTAACACGCACAGGATTGAAGTAGAGAGAGAATCGGAGTCGCTCGCCGTCGCACCGGTGTATTACGAGTACGGCCACGCACTACTGTCGCTGGCCGAGGCCACTGCTAGTGTGTTTGGGAACGGTGCGCAGGCAGATGAAGACGCTGGCGACGTGGAACAGGAGGCACGCGAGACGGCGGACGATCTGCAGGTGGCGTGGGAGATGCTGGAGATCGCACGTGTGATCTACTCACGATACCCAGAGGAACTCGCCGTTGAGAAGGAACTCGCGCGCGTCTACATGCGCCTGGGTGACCTCGGCATGGAGTCGGAAGTCTTCGATCAGGCGAAGAGTGACTACGAAAAGTGCTTGATGCTTCGCAAGAAGATCCTCAAAGCCACAAGCGACCCGGACACAACGCTGCTCGCTGACCTGTACTGCTGCCTTGCGATCTCGTGCATTTACGAGGATTCGTCCAAGACGGCGGAGGGCGCCAAGCCGATCGACAAGATCCAAGCGAGCATCAGTCGCGAAGAGCAGGGCATGAAGTACTACGTCATGGCGGGTCACGTGATGGCGGAGAACATCTACCGCGTCGCCAACACGTGCCCAGCTCAGTTTCTCGACTTTGTTCAGCAGCGCGTGCCCAAGTACAGTGGATCCGAGGAGGACACGGCATCGTCGACTCCTTCGAAGGGGAAAGGGAAAGCGAAGGCTGCGACGCAAACGCTGGAGCTAGAGTACAAGATGGACAACATTACATCTCTTCGTGAGGACTTCATGACGTGTGTCAAGGTGTACAAGAGCCTCGCAGGCGAGGCCACGAGCGCGGAGCCATTGAGTGAGCCAACTCTGTCCAAGGAAGAGGAACAGCTTCTAGAGTACCTTGAGATTTACGTAGAGCTCAAGGAAAAGGTGGACGGCATTAAGGAGAGTGCGAGCGCCGAGATCGTCGGGTTTGGGGCTGGCAACGGTAGCGTCGGCCAGGCCAGTTCCAGCACGACTGATGGACCAGTCACTACGATTGGTTTCGGCGCCCCCGCTGCAGCACCCACTGCGACGCCATCAGTCACTTCAACCGCACCGGAGTCGTCTACCGTAGCCGAGGCGTCTGCCGTGAATGTCCTGCCGGTCGTGAAGAAGCGCAAGATCACACCAAGCACAGTTGAGGCGAAGACAGAAGAGATACAGAAGTAATGCGAATGCAAATGCAGAGTGAACAAATAGTACCTTAATCCTTTGTGATCGTTTCTTCTTCAACTACACTCGGCATTCTGACCCGATCGTGTGTCGTGAGATCAGGCGAGTGAAGTGGTTCGCTTAGTTGCTCCGGTACGAGTCCCGAACGAAGTCAAACACCTTCTTGGCGTCATGATCAGCAGCACTACCGTTGAACACATCTGCGAGTAGGTCCTCTGCAACATTCTCCAGTGGGACACGGAACTTGGCACCGACAGCCTTCATTTGAGAGAGCGCACTCATGAACCAGTTGTCCTTGTACGAAATTCCATCAGCATCACAGTTCGTCTTGTACTCTGACACCACTCGGTTGAATCCCGCAAACACGATCTTGATCAAGTCTCGGAGTTCACCCTCAAAACGCTTAACTAGGTCATCGTCGCCGTTCATGTCGGTATCACCACCACTCGCCTGTGTGTGTGCGTCACGCTTCGCCGTGGCGATTTCAACCAGAACGAACGTGAGAGTTTCATCCAGAATTCCCCACACGTATGGCCAACTGTACTGCTGGATCGCGTCAGACGTGAAGATCCACTTGGCAATCGTGGTGGCCTGAATCACACGCTGGCGGAGCATCATGTTCAGAATGAGGCCGATGTGTTGAGGAGAATTGACCCAAACAAAACCAACAGTCTTGACGAGAATCAGCTCAGCGTCTTCGCCTGCGAAGAAGTCCCCGATCACACCATACTTCTCAATCATGAGGCGTCCATGTGTGAATGTCGCAGAGCCGGCATCAAGGATTGCCGTGAACACGATATCAATCGCCTGGTTGCGGTCGACACCGATACCGTTGTTCAATTCTTCTTCCAGCCAGGCGTGAAGAGCGTTGGCAGGAGGGTGCGACTTCAGCTTCGCAGAGACCGCTTGGAAGAAATCCTTGGCAGCCGAAGGAACGTTGGATTCGTCGTTGGCATCGGCGTGGTAGATGACTCGCGACTTTGGCTCTGGCGGCAGTAGAACGTGGAATTCAGCAGGGAGTACGGTTTGCATGTGCTGCAGGTAAGACAAGCGGACGCAACGCTCAATGACAGAGCTCACGAACAATCGCTGCGAGTCATCTTCCGGAGCTTCCAAAATGTGTGCCCATCGTGCCCACAGCCACTTGTACTCGAAATTGGACAGAAAATGGCTGAATAGCTTGACGAATGCGTCCACCGCACTAGCAGTCATCAGTGGGATTTCTCGAAATAGGAGCTCAATCACAATGGCAAGCGCAGGCGAGATGAGTCGGGCATCCACTTTAACCAGGTGCGTCAGGACAGCACAATAGTAACCGAGACGCGCAGTATCCTTCTCGCCCAACGCCTTGACAAGAAGGGCTTCCAAGAGAACATACTCAGTCTTCAAGTTTGCGATCTCGGCTTCCTCAAAACGGACATTGTAGCTTCTCGCCAGTCCCAATAAGTGCTTAGCAGCCATCGACGGCTTCGGGCTGAAAGCCTACATAGCCCAACAAATTGGTTAATAAATATATCATCACGATCCAGGAGGTCCTTAACATACCTCAATGGAATCTCCGAAGTGTCCACGCACGGTCATGTATGACGCGAGGTGCAAGTTCGCCAGCGGTGCACCAACCTGACCACTTTCTTCGCCTAGAATCCGGAAAACACTCTCGTAGCGTGGAATTTTATCGTTGTTGAGCTATGAAGCACAAAAATAGTCAGCCATTGATGTGCCTTCGGCGTATTCCTCGACGCACTCACGCTTGAGAAATCAACAGATACAGAGTTCGTCACGCTGTGTGGTTCAACTGTCGTGAAGTGCTTCTCGAACAGTTCTTGTGGGTACAGAACGCCAGGAACCTTCCAGCGCAGGTGTGGGTTCACATCACCACCGATGACTGGATTCGACTCTCCTCGCACAAGGCTGAGAGCTTCCCAAAGCTGAGTAAGCAGGTCACACTTCTTGCACGTCGACAGCATCTCGTCGTCACTCTCTGGTTCCCACAGCAGATCCAGTCGGAGACGACGCTCCAACCAGTTAGTCGCCTGAGCTGTTGTGTCGTCGATGTTACGCGGGTTGCTTTCTTCTTCACGGTTCAAAATGTATTCCTTGCACCGACTCAGTAGGCTATCATAGATGTCTTCGTTGCCAACCGTTAGAGCTTGTCCAACCTGAGCCAAAAACCAAATTTAAGTCTTTTTCAAGTCCGCAGTATACAGCATTTAGTATAACGTACGTGTACGAGTGTGTCGAGGACCACTGAGGCGAAGAAGTCCTTGAGTGCGGCTGCGTTCTCTCGCGAACGCAGTGTCGGGAAAGACTCGTCTCCCTCACCGCTGAAGTCATCAGGAGTGCATACCCCTTGAAGAGTATCGAGTACACTCAGCACGTCCTCGGCCTTGACCACTCGGGTCGAAACGAGCTCACCAAGAAATCGCACAAGCATACGAATCCGCTGCGCCACGGCATCCACGTCATTCTTCTTGCGCAACTCATCTTCGTCCGCGGCCAGTTGCTGCTCGCCGCCAGCGCTGCTGCGGTCGTTGTGAAAAAAGTCGAGGTCTTTCTGCAAGTGCGTGAGTGTCGTATCCACAACGTTACGGCCAAATGCGCTCAGCTTTTCGTTCACGAGGCCTGCCAGCACTGCGTAGAGCGATGTCTTGTGCGGCAGACGGCTAGCGCAGCGCACAATGAGCGTCGCGACGAAACTGCCCTTGACGTCGTTGTGGTCGCCGTCAAGCTCGGCTTGGATCTTGTCGACAAGGGCTTCGAGTTGGGATCGGAGCGCGTGACCACGCAGCTCATCGAATGTACCCGCAGCGTCCTCACCGAGCTCCACAATGCTCTTCTTAGTCAAACGCCATGCACGTGCCTGGTCGCTTTCGGGAGCCGGGCCCGCGCCACGGTCATTGCCTCGGCGGTCGTAGCTGCCGCCATAGCGGCGATCCCCACCGCCTCTGTAGTCGCCCCCGCGTGGACGGTAGTAGCTGCCACCACCACGTCCGCCATCACGCCCGCTATCACGCCCTCCATCATATCGGGCGCGCTTGTATCCACCGCGGTCATCGCCTCCATTGCCGTAGTAGCTATTGTCATCATCGTACGAGCGCTTGCTTCCGCCGTAGCGCGAGCCGCCATCGTAGTCATTACGACCACCGCCTCCTCCACCGCGATACATGGTGATGTCCTAGGGATATAACTGCGTTCTACCGAGTGACTACGAACGTCTGGGGGCCGTCAGCGAGGACGCGCGGACTGGCTGCTTGATGCGTCGTGGGTGTGCTTGTCCCTTGAGTTATGGTTTCCACTGCCCTCCACCGCCAAGAGTGTACTGCTAAAACTGTCTTAAGTGCGACTACCTGAGTTAACGAGAAACTAGACCCAAAATAAAATGAAAAGTGTGGAGCGTGCCACATTGTGAGGTGAGAAGAGTGGGTGGGTCACTAGGCTGGGAATCATGAAGAGACGCCAGAAGCGGACGATGAGCGGCTGCCAATGGCGCGGATGAGGCGCCAGGATCTCGGTTACCTGGAGAGACACTGGAAGAGGAGAACACGGGGCATGGCGGGTATATGGCGTGTATGGCCACTCGCATGTCAGTCACGGGGACGGAACATTGCAGCTATCATGAGCGCTGTGTGGATGGCAGCCGCCGTCTTGGTCACTGCAGCATTCCCTCCGAGTGAGACCAACAACAATGGTATCGTGCAGACGCATACTACTGGAGCAATAACCACGGATACGAAGAAACTGTTGCTCCACTCGAAGAAGGTGCACAACCCCAATGATCTGCGCATTCACTCGCACGTGGCGACATATCGGAATGCCTACGGAACCCACTTCGAATGCTCGACGATGTGCTTCTCCATCGTTGTTGCATATATCGTTTGTACCTTCATATTTCTCGCTCTGCTCGCGATTATCCCGGTCAAATCACCGGACAAGCCAGAGCACGCGCCGTTCTTGATGTGGTTCGGCAGTAATCACCACGACGAGTGTGCTGCCTCTAAACTAGAAGACACGCATGATTACACTTTCATCGATCGCTTGTCGTTCTGGCTGTACGGGCGTCTACCCCACCAAGCCAAGACAGATCCTGAGGATGTAAATCCGCTGCATGAAGACACTGATCTATCAACTGAAGCTGTTGCGCCTATCAAAACATTTGAAAGCATTGCGGTCGAGACAGACGACTCGTTGTTTCCTTCTCTACGCATTACC
>KE463999.1:27129-53194 GCA_000387445.2 Pythium aphanidermatum DAOM BR444 | reverse complement strand
GTCCGTTTCGGCGATATTCGTCACTAGGCTCCGGACGTCGTTAGGAGACTTCAAATAGTGCACCGGTGGAGATGTTCTAAACCTAAGAATACTGTAAGTCAACTCGTATGAACCCGCCTACCAACATTTCGGAGTGATGGTTGTCTAAGTGAGTGCTGGTTGGGTGTGTCATAGCATTCAGATGAGGAGAACTCCACATTCTACGACTAGCGCACTCGGAGCATCTTAGTTAGGATCCGCCGGCCAGCATGGAAGAACTCAAACCAGCACTTTCAGTTGTGACGTTGGACCACGTGAGCTGCGGCAAATCGACGGCAGTGGGGCACATGCTGTTCCAGTCGGGATATTATCCGCAGCGCATGATGGACAAGCTGGAAGAGGAGGCACGCGGCAGGGGCAAGGCGTCCTCCAAGTACGCGTGGCTCACAGATCAGACCGCGAATGACGCAAGCGTGGTATCACAATTCTACCGACCGAGGTGCAGCTGCTGACCCAGAAGTACGCACTCACGATCATCAACGCGGGTGGTCATCGCGACTCCTTCAGATTAGCTGTATCTGCCGCGGCACAAGCTGACTGCGTGATCCTCACTGTCGCCGCGATAGACCGTGAATTTGAATGTGGTATGGTCGGTGGCACTGGGTTGACGAAGGAACATGCATTGGTCGCGTTTACTCTCGGGATGAAGCAAGTCATTGTTTTGGTGACCAAGATGGACGCGACCTCAACACCGTACAGTCAAGCACGATTTGAATCAATCAAGGCAGAAGTGGGAGAGTTCTTGATGAAGGTAGGCTTCAGAGAGGAGAATGTACAGTTTGTTCCAGTATCAGGGTGCGAAGGTGAGAACCTTGTCACCAAGTCGACCCGTATGTCATGGTATCAGCACTACTTGACGCGATTAACGCACTCAAAGTGCCGAAGAGAGCGACGAACAAGCCACTTCGCATTCCTGTGCAGAAAGTATACAAGACCGCAGGAGTGGGCACTGTAATCACTGGTCGTGTCGAAACAGGTGTGCTTCGAGTTGGGAGGCCTTTGCTTATTGGGCCAACAATCCGGCGGGGATCAGTGTTCTCAATCGAATCGCATAATCGCCAGCTCACCGAAGCACCCGCAGGGACTTGTGTGAGCATCACTGCCAAGAATATATCTAAGATCGACATCGAACAAGGATTCGTCCTCTCAGACGCCCGGCACGACGCAACGAGGTCAGCAATGGAGTTCACAGCTCAGATCGTCATTCTGAAGCACCCAGGGTGTATTCGACCGGGCTACACTCCGACGATATACTGTCACGCAATCCGGACTACCTGCAGAGTCACGCGGTTGGTCTCCAAATTGAACCGGTCCAGAGGAGAGGAGGTGGAGAAGGCGCCAGATTTTGTGCGTGAGGGCGACGCGTGCATCGTAGAGATAACACCGACCACATATGATGTCTTCGAGGCATTCCACGAGTACCCTTCACTCAGCAGAATCATACTTCGCGACTCGGGCGAACTTGTTGCGGTCGGCGTCACTCAATCTGTGAACAAGACTGATATCCCAGTCGAATACTGGTGAAATTCAAATGAACATCCATATCGTAACGACTCCGACATGTCGGAGGCAGCTCCGACAATTAGGACAAAACATAACCTAAAGTAGTGTGGACCACACCATCTTAGGGATCGTAGGGTGCTTATACACACACACCCTTTTCCCTCAAACCCGCGCCTCCGGCGCCCCTTAGCCTTCATGTTACGCTCGCTCGACCGCTCGCTCTTCGTTCACCATTTAGGACAGACCTAGTTGCAGATTGCCATTGGATATCGTCGGAGACATGCATCCACCACATCTGATAATTATACTGAATTATGATAAGATCAGATCCAACTCAGATGTCGGAGTCGTGATCATATTCTTCCATGTCAGTTGGCGTCATTGAAACCATGTTCATGATGACAAGTCACATGAGAGGGAAGCAAACAAGGTGGGGAACCATCAACGTTAGCAACTGCTCTAAGCGTTCTGTTCTGCTGGTACTGGACAGCAGTACCAATAATAAGAATATCACTAATCCACACTTTGCCAAGCTCTGAAATCTAAACAAAACATCATTCTGAGGAAAGTAATCATTTGAAAGCATGATTACAGTCCTCAAAACCCTGTTTCCGAAAAAAGCGCTTTTGGCTCAATTCAACCAAACGTTAGATTCGCGTTTGATTCATATCTTCATTTCTATTTCTATTTCTACCGCCAAAAAGGAAACGCTGGCGGCGAACCCATTCCTGGTCTTTCCCCTCCATCATGTCGAACATGGAGCAACTCGCGGCCTTGTTGCAGGGCCATTTGGCGGGCCATGGCGCCGCCCGCGCGCAATGTGAGGCGCAGCTGACAGCGCTGTTGCGTACCCCTGGCTTTGCGCTCCAGCTGTGTGAGTTTCTCTTCTCTGTCGGCGCCGTCCAACCCGAGAACGCGCACCGTCAGCTTGCGTGCATTCTTCTCAAGAAACTCGTGACGTCGCACTGGACGCAGGGCGCGCACGGCGACGATGATGACGGCGAGCAGGCGGCACCCGATGGGCCCGAGTACCTCGTGGCCGAGCAGGAGAAGCAGCAGGTGCGTCACGCGATCGTGGCGTCCATCCAGCGCGACGACGTCCTGCAGGCGTATGCCGACAGCAAGCTCGAGACGGCGCTGTGCATGGCCATCACCGCCATTTTCGAGCGCGATTGGCCTGATCAGTGGCCCGAGCTACTGCCTGTCGTGGTACAGCTCGTGGCCACCGCGTCGTCGCCGCGGGCCATCGCGTTTGCCGTGCGCTTCCTGTCACTGGCTGGCAACCACTTCTCCAGTGAGCACTGCTGTGAGCTAGTGTCGGTCGTGTTCCCGCACCTACAGCGTGTATTTGTGGACGGTCGTGAGCAGTTCTCTGGTGGCGTGCGTACACGTATCGTGCGTATTGTTGAGAGCTCCCTGCAGATGGTCGGCATGGAGGCGCAGGTCGGCAACGCCACGGCGCAGCAGCTGCTGCATAGCAACGTGTCCCAGTGGATCGCTCTGCTCCTGCAGGAACTGGCGGTGCCTGTGCAGAGCGTCAAGGACTACGCGATCCAGATCCAGATCCTCACGACGCTCAGCAGGTTTGTCGAAGAGTGGCCGAAGAACATGTCGGACCTGCTGCCTCAGATCGTCCCGCAAGTGTACGCTCTCCTGGCCCGTGGGGTTGAGTCTTACGACCGCGACGTCGTACAGAGCACTGATGACGAAGAGGACGCGTACGACAGCGACGGGGAAGGTACGCACATTGGCCGCAGTGCCGTCGTTGTGGCCGCGTTCGAGTTCCTCAAGAGCACGATGCATGCGCCGACGAAGAAGACTCGTCAGTTGGTTGTGAACGGCCTCCCAGACTTTGTGTATGTTATGATCGCATACATGCAAATCACGGCGCACCAGATGGAGACGTGGGAAGAGGATCCAAACAAGTACGTCGCGGATGAAGATGACCAAAGCCTGGCCTACAACGTCCGCAACGCTGGTACGGACTTATTGGTCGAGCTGGAGTCGGTGCTTGGACGTAAGGCTGTGTTGGGCGCGCTTCAGGCGGCCCAGCGTCACTTGAAGGGCGAGACGTCGAACTGGCGGCTTCAGGAAGCAGCTCTACTCGTGGTTGGCACATTGGCACCATCGATTCTTGTGGTGCTCCAGAAGGACCCAGCCCAAGTGAGCAGCGTCTTCGACTTAAGCGCCTTCCTGCATACGCTTTTCCACGTGATGAACGCGACTGGAGAGACTATCTACCTGCGTGCCCGTGCGTTGTGGTGCGCGAGTAAGTTGGCCACAGGCATGACTACGGAGATGCTTAACGGATTCCTCCAGGTCGCCATTTCCGGACTGGAACAAGGGCAAGTGCTCCCAGTCAAGCTCTACGCCTGCCGTGCCGTGGGTGCCATTCTACGTAACGATGCCGGTAAGCAGTACCTCCAGGAAGCCAGTGGCGTGGTTGTCGAGCGCCTTATTCACTTGGCCCAGCTCTCGTCAACGGAGACACTCCATATCGCACTCGAGACTTTGGTGGTTGTGCTCCAGGAACTGCCTAACTTGGCGCCTGCTGCTGCGAACGCAACGGTGGTGTGCTTCCTCCTGCACTGGAGCCAGCATTTGAACGACCCTCTTGTGTGCGAGCTCATTGACGGAGCGTTTGGTGCTCTGCTTGAGTATGACAATGCAGAAATAGTGGCCAACTTACACGCGCAGGTGCTCCCTGTTCTCCGTGACATGCTGATCCGTGCTGTCACTGAGCTCGGGGCGGCTGGCAACGGCCCCACGATGGCTGCGAGTGCGATCACGATTCTCAAGACCATCGTCAAGCACACGTTCGCGTCCGCGAGCAGTGCCGGTGTTGAGGGCACTGTTGACCCAACGCTTCGTGCCACTAGTGTGCAGATCGTGCAGCTTGTCTTCGAGCCACTCATCAACGTCCTCGATGTTGTGGACGACGAGAAGGTTCTCAACGCTGGTGCTGAATGTCTGAAGTGGCTCGTGATGTTTGCTGTGGACTTGCTCGCCGAGTACAAGTGTGCGTCGGGCAAGACCGGCATTGACGCCACGATGCAAGTCGCTGCGAAGTTGTTGTCCCCCAGTATCGATGAGTCGTGTGCCGTGTGTGTTGGCGGTCTTATCACCCAGATTCTGCTGAAGCTTGGCTTGGCTCTGCCTACGGAGACTATCCAGTCTATTCTGTCGGCAATCTCGACCAAGCTGGCGACGGCCAAGCTTCCGTCGCTTGTTCAGGCGCTGTGCTTGGTCTTCGCTCGGTTGGTGCACACGCACGGCCACGAGATTCTGAATGTATTGGAGCAGTTGCCATCTCCCACGACTAGCCACAAGAACATGCTCGAGTTTGTATTCTCTACATGGATCGAAAAGCAAGAAGAATTCTACGGCCTCTACTGTATTAAGGTGACTGTCAGTGCGCTTCTCAAGGTGGCCGAGTGGAACGATGCGCGTGTGGCTCAGATCGTGGTCAACGGCAGTGAAGTTGGCGATAGCGCTTCTACGGACAACGGTGCCGGTATTCAGACTCGTACACGCTCGAAGATGGCGGGTGCGGCATCGCACGGAAAGCAGCTAACTCGCGTGCATTTCATGACCAAGCTTATCACGGTGCTGGCGAAGGTGCACACTCAACTTGGTGAGGACGAAGAGGAATGGGAATCGTCCGATGACGAGGAAGACGAGTCGGGCGACGAAGACGAGACCGGAGCGTCGGCCGCCAGTGGTGCTGGTGGATCGATTTTTGCACCTGCGGGTATGTTACTTCATTCAGTTAAGCCATGCTCTTGTGTGTTGTCTAAATTGTGGTCATGTGGGCAGAACAATACGAGCTCCTGTCGGACCGACTCGACGCCAATGCCGCGCCATTCGGTGGAGAAGATGGAGAGGACGTTGAAGAAGAGTTTGAGGCGCATTTCGACCCACTGAACGATGTAGATCTCAAGGTATGTCGATATGGATGGGGTCAACAGTAACCACACTGGCTAACTCTGGCTCCTTTGTTCTCCGTAGGCTTTGATTCCGATGGCTGTACAGGCCGTCACAGCGAACGCAGACCTCTTGCAAGCCATTATGCCAGAATTGACGGCTGCAGACAAGGAGGCCCTGTCGATGGTCAGCTCGGGATCCAACTAGAGGGGAGCTGGCGTCATAAGATGCCAGTAACTATCTCTCAACGTTAGCGCTCGAGGGTATCGGGTATATGAATTGTGGTGATGGTGACTTTGCTTTCTTGCATTATAGATATGGTGTTTTTTCATACTACGTAGTACGTTGATACGGTCAGGAGGAGCGCGTCCGTCCAGTCTCGTGGATGTCTACGAGTCCCAGATCGGGCCATAGGCAGCGATACCAGCTTTGCGGCAGCCGTTCACGGTGTCGCGCGTACCCACAGGGTTACTCGTCACGATCACGACTTCACTCTTGCGAGCACGAGCAGTAGCAATGGTGAGTTCCAAAATGTTGGGACGTGCGTGGATGGCCGTGTCACGCACGATCCGCTTGTCGGCTGGATAGGCCTCGACGCCATCCACGAGCTCGTCGCCAAAGTTTTGACGCAAGTTCTTGCCGACCCAAATCACAAACACGTCCGGTCGGGTCTCTTGCAGCAGGAACGACATGAACGGACAAAGACCCGAGCCTGTGGCCACGAGCAGCACACGTTGGTACATGTGGATAAGGTACGGGAGACCGGCAAATTTGACGGAACGCGTGTACAGGTACTCGGGCTTCTCCTGGACAAGTTTCTTGGTGAAGTCGCCGACGGCACCGGCGAGGATCGTGTGCGTGAAGCGGTTGTCCGAGATGATACCGAAGGCGTGCCAATCGGCGAGAGGCGAGCGGCTGATGCGGCCGAGGTACCCAGCCTTGACAGGTCCCGGGAAGCGGATCAAGCTGGCGTGGTTGGACGGAGTGGTGAACTCGACACGCACGCGACGAACCGAGAGCCATGGTAGGATGACGAGGATCGTGAGGCCGATGGCGAGCCAGTACTCAGGCATGTCCTCCAAAGTGTCGCGCATCGATGGGCGAGGCACGACGGCCGACAGCGTCTGCGAGTGGCGAGCAGCGACGATGACGAAACCCCAGAGCAGGGCGAGGCTGCTCCACCCAGCCATACGGTGCGAGAACTCGAACGTGTCGTGGAAGAGATGACGCACGACAGGGAAGGCACCGACACACGAGATGACGAGCGCGATGGCGATGAAGTAGGCGAGCACGACCATGGCGTCGTTGGCGAGCTGCTGGTTGCCACTCATGTCGTAGATGGCCTTGATCATCCACAGCACCGAGCTCATGCCCGCGCCACTGTGCAGGCCACCAACACTTTGAAGGAACGACGTGACCCACCACTTGATTTGCACAGGGATCCACGCCGGTGTGAGAAGACGGACGGTAGCCCAGAAGACAATACGGAAGAACGCTTCGTTACGGAAGAGCACACAGAGGAAAACATTGATGACAGCGATGAGCGGGGCCTTGCCGTTGGCGGCCGAGAAGTTGTCCGTGCAGAGCAGCACGAGCAGCACAATGTTGACAATGAGAGCGAGGTACATGAGGCGCTTGTACATGCTGAAGAGCGTCTGGTCGTCCAAGATCACCTTGAGACGAGAGGAGAGTTCCTTCCGTCGAGGAGCCGTCGATGGCACGGGTGGCATCGTGGTCCCGTGCACAGGAGGCGTTGCTGGCGATTGCAGCAACTTGTAGTCCCTAGGCGACATCGGCAGCGTCGGACGGCGCATCTCTGGGTCCGAGTGCGCCTCGAGCTTGTCGTGGAACGCGTCGAGCTCCCCGTTGTCTTCTCCGGCTGGGTCAATGTCACCAAACTCACTCTTGGTTGCCGTGCTCATGTTCTCGAGCCACTCGACCGCCGAGTAGACCGAGTTGTTGATGGCGCGACGCAGAGACGCCGTCGTCGTGTTGGTATGCTCTTGCAGGTTGTTGTGCGTGAGCTCTGGTACGGTATCATTCTCTTGGGCGGCAATGAACGATGATCGTCGTGGCGAGTTTGGATCCATGGCTCGGTACGTCGCCGTGGGCGCTGGAGCCGCCTGGAAGTCGCTTTCGGAAGTGGCAGCGGAAGAGCTCATGAAGAATCTCGTGAAGCCACCAAGGCGAGACCGAGGGAGAAGGAAACTGAGGAGCGGCTGAGTGATCCAAGTGAGTCGTCAAGTGCGGCACGGTGGCCATCTCCTGAGTTCCCCGACCTGTTTCCCGGTTGAAAAATACAAAAGAGGATGGCTCGGCTGCAGGAGCTGCCTCGGTCAGAGACGCCGAGAGATGAGGCCCAATTAGAGCGACAGACAGACAGGCAGACCGGACGACCGCGTCAACTGTCGAGTGACCAGACTGGCACTGGCACTGGCATGAACTTGGGCTCGTTGGTGCTGACGTGGCGACCGGCCTTTCTTTCGAGACGCGGTCCCTTTGGCCGATTCGATTCGATGCAACTGGATTCGATCGCCATCCACCCACGGTCTCTCTCGCTGACGTGCACATCGTTTCTCTTGTTGGAGACTCAAATCTCTGCGGGAAGCTTTGGGGCATCTGTCGCGATGGACACAGGCCGGACACAGGTGAAAAGCTCGGCACATCAGAGTGAAGCACCGAGTCAAGTCGACGGCACGTGAAGAGACGCCATGAAGAAATGGCAGCAGAAGGAGGTGGATACAGTACACTTTACTGGAAGCCAACACAGAGCGACCGAGTGGGAACGGACGAGAAGCGTGAGGCCGAGAAGAAGCCGGCGAACACGTTCTCATCTGGGTGCCAAATGATCACTCACTCCCTCAGTATGAGACGCATGGCCACTTCGTGCTCTATGCTGCTCGGTGTGCATCGTCAGCAAACACATGCGGTGATGACGCCGAGCACGCGGCGAGAAAGCGCCGTGGTCTCTGTGCGGCGTGGGTGGGGATGTCAAACGAAGCACAGGGATGGGTTCAGAAGAGCAACTACTGAGTTAGCAGTCATCAAGTCAGCACTTTGTTGAGTCTCATTATCGGAGACTGTGTTCGGAATGCCACTGAATCAGTAAGTATCCGATACGATCATTAAGCAGGCTGATACAGTGAATTGGACCTCTGCACCTCAACTTCAGGACGTGCATGCGCCCGGTTCTGCGTGCTTCTCACGGGCGCAGACAGGCAACACGTTGTTCGCTTGCGGTGCGATAGCGCCGCTTCCTCGGCTCGTGCTGCTCGCGTGCGCCAGCGTTTCTCTAGTGCCAACGCCCCTGAGATCGCGCCGTCGGCAATCGGCTTGGCCGTGTCTTTGGGTCTCATGTTGCGACTCAGGGCGTGCCGGTGGCGGTGCTCAGCAGTGTCCAGAAGCCGCGACATGAAATGCGTGATGCCAGTGGAGACGCTGCGCCTTGTCTGCCGGAGTCGGTTCGACTTCGAGAGAGCACGTGGAGAGGATGAGCCGCCGAGACCGTGGTGATTACAGTTCGACGCGTTCGTTGTGGTCACAAAGGGACCGCGGCGCCGTCGCTGTCGTGCGATGAACGCCCGCGAGAGTGGCGCTGTGATCAGGGCCACGCGCACGCGATTGACGAGGAGGTTCTGGGAAGCTGGAGCCTTCTGATCGCAGTCAAATGGACCGCGAGTCCGACTTGAGGGAACTGAGATGGCAACACTCGGTCGAATGTTCATGAAGCACTGCGATGGATCAACTCAGAACGCGCCGAGGCCACTCTTCGAGGCCTGACTTTTCGAAGAGCTCTGAGTCTGACTGCTGCTCCTCGCATCACCACGACGAGTGGCGTGAGCTGCATGCCGACGTGGCATCAAATCGCGCAGCTGACGGTCACAGTCAACACCAAGACGCTTGGTCGTGACTGAGACTGTCAGCTTGACAAGCCGCAGGGCTGAAGAGACGAGGCCGTGTAGCGAGGTCCCCACGAACCGATGGGTGATGCGGGGCAGCGTATTCGCCTTTCGAGGGTCGCCCAATTGATTCCGAAGCCCGTGCCCGCGCACGTCAGTTGAAAGTCGGTTCCTGAGAGCGACGAACGACTTCGGTCACTTCCTGATACACACAGAGACACGATTGACTTCGAGCGCCAGGGTCTGGCACGGGGGCAACGCAACGGCGGGAGCGAGTGGCTACAATTTGCTTGTATTGTACCGTATCTCCTGCCTTTCGGCGCTGTGGACCATCGAGGAAAGCGCTACACCACGTCTGTCTTGGGGAGAGGGCCATGACACGGTCTCTTTGCATCTGTGTGTGGACGGCGACGAAGGCGCTCGGCTCGCGTTGTTTGACCCGGTGATCCTGTGGTCGTTTGGTGCATGATCGTCGATGGAGGATAACGCTTGCGCTGTGATTGGAAGGCCGAGATGGATGTGTCTTCGTTGAGTTGAGATTGAGTTTGAATACTCTCCTGCTGACATCACCAAGTGTTGGCTGCCAGTTGGTGTCTGATTATGTTCTTCGCGATTACTATGCCTGACTCTATGGGAAGACCATTCTATCAAACACCCAAGAGCTTCGTCAGCGTTTGGAAGACTCTCATCTCACTGTGCCTCGATCGAACCAGACAGTGTTTCTGGCAGACATCACACACAAAGTCATGCGAAGGACCTCGACAATTGTCTGGACTCTGCATCCGACATAGAGGAGAGGAGTCTTTGTCTCCTGACAAGCACTCATCAGCACCGGTGCTCTGTGCGATGGATTAGCTTTAGTCGTGTAGACTACAGGCTGTAGTGGCGTTCATGCATTCGGTTTAGCTGTGACAAGCGTGGTTTTGTGTCCGAGCAGAGTGTGATGACTATCGACTCTTTGTCTAGACCTCATTCAGCTGTGAAGGATATCGTTGTGGTCGATCTAAACGGGCGAGGATACAATGGAGACGAAGACAAAAAATACTCAATGACGTTGTGTAGTGCTACGCTTTCAAGGCAACATTTGGTGCTGTGATTTGATACTTTGGTACAGTCCACCTGGACTGACAGCCTCACGGAGGAGATGCAGCGGGTGATTCACAAGGAAATTCAATGGTTTTAAGACTGTATGATCCAAAGTGAAAAAACAGCATACTCGACATGAAGAGGGAATCGTCATTCAAAGCCTTCGACATCCTGTACACGCCGAGCTGCGGCATAGCTTCGAGATATGTTGCTTTGATTGGTTTACCTTAATATTGAGGATGTTTGAAGGATCATCTCATAAAGATATGCGAACGACAACTCAAGGTAACGCAGTGAGTAGTTGTGTCACCTGTCAATCTTTCCAGGGCTCGATCTGGTTGAAGCTGATCACAACCCTTCTCGGTCGTTGACGGACCGTCAAGAAAGTGCACCTGCCACCAACATTAAGCTTCGCCATCATTTCCCAATCGATCCACACGTCTCCATCACCTCCTCGAACCTCGCCATGCCACTCACCGCCGCTCTCGACTTCTGTCGGGACCTCTCTCTGCTCGGTGCCGACCTGAAGCGCGTCTCGTCCGACCTCGTGTCATTCTTCTCGAGGGCGATTCTAGTCCTCAAGAGCTATCTGGAACTCGTCCTCGTCACCATGTATGGTATGTTGGTCACGCTAGGTGTGGTCACCTCGACACTCGGTTGTCGTGCGTCGTTCATTCTAGCAGCCATCTTTGATTGTGTTGTGCGAATGACCGATAGGGCGTTGAAGGTTCTTAATCTAAGCGGAATTGCATTGCTCCTCGGGCTCTTGACGCTGTGGGCAAGGACGCATGCTGCTGCTTGGTCAACACTCTCATGTGTGAAGGAGACGCTTCGACCGACGCTCGAGTTTGTAAAGGCGGCGCTTCCATCGGCTAATTCGCTTATCTGCTCGCTCTTGGGCAGAATTGGCGAGGCACGCGCACATATTGTGAGCGCGTTCAAGGTGCTGGCGAAGGCGATTGATTATGTGCTTACGGCTGCACACGTGGAAGAGCTCGAAGTAGACGAAGGCGTCGCAATCGCAGCATGGCCGCCGTCACCGACGCGAGTGGATGGAACGAAGAAACGAAGAGCCACACAAAAAGCTGTCAGACGCCGATGGAGGTGCTACATTTCTCGAAGGTGCACCGTCCCGATCGTCACAACGACTGCAACAGCAAAGACACCACCAGAAACAGGGACAGCTCCATTTGGACAACCAGCAGCCAACTCAAGCGGACTGAAGAGCTCGTTTTCGATTCGCTCCGCGATATCTTCTCATGTCGAAGGCGCCTGTCGTAGTGAAGGAAGTCTTCTGTATCCTCTGTGCAGATTTGGCTGTTCCCTGTGTCGTGCTTAAGTAGCGTTGTCTCGTGTGTCTTTTGAAGTGAGTGCTGTACACGATCCTCTCATTCGGCTATTATGTGTTGAGACTGAGCTTAACGCTTGAGTCTTCGTTATTGGACTCTTCCCACCAGAACTGGTTTGGGCTGCGTAAGATCACGCCAGAGTGTCTTTCCCTCATTACAGAGCGCTGATTTGGCGGTACTACTCGTCGCGAGCTGCTGGTTGGATGGGTATTTGTGTTGGACGACGACTTTATCGCGGAGTGAGTGCAACGGCCGTGGTGTAGATGGATCAGTTGACGACCACCTGTAGCCTCAGAACGACGCAGGATGGAAGTTGGAGAGTGATTTCGCGTG
Source organism: Pythium aphanidermatum DAOM BR444 (assembly GCA_000387445.2). Taxonomy (NCBI): domain Eukaryota; phylum Oomycota; class Peronosporomycetes; order Pythiales; family Pythiaceae; genus Pythium; species Pythium aphanidermatum. The sequence continues at coordinate 41,061 of KE463999.1, read as the reverse complement.
ACAGTGGCAGGAGACATTCCTAGTCGTTGCTACAGTACGAGATTGAGAGATCGATTATGCTGAAATACAATTAAAATGTTCCATCATTCGAAAGTTGGACGAATTTGGAAAGCAAAACACTTGAGGTTGATGGCAGCAAGAAGTACAGACATTGAGTCTGTGGATTCCATACATAGGCTGAATCACGAAAACTTGTAATAAAAAGCATGCGACTCGTTGGAAATGAAGCGGAAGCAACGTCCTGAGATGTCTTTGAATCAAAATCAAAAATCAAAATCATCTCCGTTCTGTGTCTTTTTCTGCAGGTTGATCCGAACTTCTTCGTGTATGCCCCGCTCTCTTGACAAAAAACATCTCGGTCTGATCGTGCTGCTTAGTTCTCAGCATCATGGTGATTCTGGAAGCACTCCAAGAAGCTTTGGGTTACCCGTATCTGCTATATTTGTTGCCAACGTCAGTCTGGATATGGTGAATGATTGAGAACTCTTAGCCGAACATCCATACCATGCCGTGATGCATGTTGAGCACTCGAGTGTCCCAGTCCCGATTTCCTTGTCGTATTCGAGTGCCGTTTTCGCTCTCCATCGTCGCGTTTATATTCTGAGACTTTTGTTGGGAATATCTTGTGCAGCAAACATCCTCTAGCTTCTTGACATTGCGATGAAGAACAGGTTCTTGAGGAGGCAAGAGGAGTAGAGCGACAGTGGTCGGTACATTCCTTCTTGCGCAGATCTCGAGCTGTAGCCTCCAACGAAAACGAGTCACTTGGCTTTACTCTTGGACGGACTCTCGTCACCCACCACGCCAACGATCTCGTCCCACCGGATAAGCCGCAGTCTTCGTGTGATAATCAACGCCTGTCTTAGCTCGTGGCTGTCGGGATCGAGTCGTATCTCCTCGAGCAGGTACTTGAGTTTGGCTCGCTTCATTTGAGCCACGTTAAAGTCCAGTCGAGCAAGCAAGTCGAGTGCCCAGATCGCCTGCTGCCCGACTTCTGTGGGGGTGAAGTCGACCACCGCGAGCGACTCGAGCGACGTCACCATGCCCCCAATTGACGATGACGGTGCTGGCGGCGGCTGCGGTCTCATTCTTTTCTTCTTCTTCCTCTTCTCGTCTCCGTCCACAATCGCAGACCAGTCTTCATCTCGGTGCTCAGCTGCTAGTGCGTGCAGTTGGGCCTGTCTGGCGAGTTCCTCTTTCTCTTCAAACCGCCTTTGTCGCTGCATCTCCCGAGCTTTGAGCAGCAGTCGCACGGCCCCTTCGATGCCTCCGTGCTGTGCGATGAGCTTGGCGTTGCGTTCCTCAACGGCAACGTACGAGATGAAGCGACAGACGTGCACGTAAAGCGCCAGGTACTTGTCCACGTCCCACTTGGTCAGTGGCTCTGTCAGCGTTGCCACGACGCCATGCGTGTCCATCTCCGCGAAGAGCGTCCCCCTCTTGGCGACAATGGCTTGATCCTGTGGATCGTCAGTCGCGAGAGGCGTGTAGAAGAACGCCTGGGCCTCGGCCAGCAGTTGGCACACACGCTGTACGCTCGCGAGCTGGACAATAGCGCTCTCCGCGTTCTCTCGGAGCATCTCCATGACGACAGCGATGTCGCCGATGGCAATGCGGCGCACCGCATTCTCCCCGCCATAGACCGACCGGAAGATGGCCTTGACGTCGTTCTTGACGTAGTCGTCCAGCGGGTTCTCGAGTGCGGCCTGGTTGAGTACGTCGGGCCCGCGTAGCTCCTCCAGCAGCGTCTTGCCGTCGGTCGTGAGCATCATGAGCCGCAGACAGCGCACGCTCGAGCGCAAGACAGCGATCCGGAAGCGCGGCACTTGATCGCTCGGCACTTCGACGTAGCGTGGCATCGGCTTCTTCCCGACACGCCATGGCGGGTCGTACCATCGGCGCAGTGGGTCCGTCTCCGGAGCCAGCACAAGCGACTGGTACGTGGCGACGGCGCGCAGCAGCACGCGCGTGACGTCGGCGTTCTCCACCAGGAGCTCCACTTCGGTTGACGCTTCTTCGAAGAGCCGCTTGTCCGTGAGCACCACGTCCGTCGGCACGTCGTCCAGCGCTCGCTCGCGATCGGTACCCTCACCGGCCTCCGCTGTGCGTAGGAAGAACTGTACAGCCGCCAGCGTCGGCTCCAGCAGCGTAGCGTAGCGTTGGGCAATGAGCACATGCATGTGGATGGCGCCGCGGAGCTCGGACACGGCGCCGCCCATGATGATATCAGGAAGAGGAAGCGCAGGAACATGGAACAGTTTATTTTTGTTGGCTATTTGGCTTTTTTGTTCTGGACAATCGTTCGGACGGCACGTGATCACGCGCAGAATGTTCTCAGTGGAGCATGATGCGCATGAGGCTCGGAAGGGTTCTAGTTGCTGTGTGAATATGTGTGGAAAAAGGGAGAAGATATGGGAGGAGGCGCTGGCTTATGCGTCGTCGTCCTTGCGCGCATACTGCTTCTTGCCGCGGAGCTGCATCTCACCGATCATCTCGAGGTTCTTCTGGACCGCTTCGGCAACGCGCGACTGGAAGACCCACTTCCCATCGACCTTGACAACCGAGTCCGACCACTTGACCACCATCACCGGCACGCACTTCCAGTACACGACCGTCGACGACGTGACCTTGGCATGCGTGGCATCCACCTCTTCGACGACGTGGCCGCTAGGCAGGTGGCGCGTGTCCGCGAGGAACTTGAGACCCGAAAGCTCGATGAGAGCCGCCTCAATCTCGCCCTTGCCCGTGCATGAGCCCACGAGCTCTTCCGTGTAGGTAGCGTCGTCGGCGAAGAGCGCAAGGATCTGCTTGACCGACTTCTCGGCGTCTTCAAGCGAGTACGCAAGCGCAAAGGTGTTGACAAGGTTGACGATGGAGGCGATCTCAGCCATGGTGCGGGGGAGGAGGTTCTGCTGGTAAAGTCGGGCAAAAAGAGCAAATGAGTTCTGACGCCGTCAAAGCAAAACGGTTCCGCAGACGACTGCACGACAACGCTGCGATACCCCGCGAGTTGGCGACGCGATCTTACCTGTGCGTGTGGTGTTGTGGTCGGAGGGAGAGGCTCGGGACTGGAGTAACACACTGCGGGCTCGAGCTGCCAGGTGTCGTCACGCCGTGCTTCGAGCTTCACGTTTTACTCTCTAGCTCAACACTTCAAAGTGGATGCCGTCAGTACAGTGGCGATGGGCCGGGTCGAACAACCCACAGCACAAAGCCACAACTCGAAAAAACGGGTCCAGAGCAGAAAAATTTGGTTTTTTGGTTCCAGACCCGGCTGACGACAGAGGATACAAACCGTTTTTCAGTTAGGGGTGGTTCTTAACATCATTGAAGTGCTCAAGTACGTCCCCAGCGGATACTGCGGAAGCGATCACCAAGCGAGAGCTTCTTTTGATCAGGAGTGGAACAAGCCGTCGAGTCCCCGCGATCGCTTCGCTGGAGCTGATCGATATCTTGGAGTTTGAAGGACGGTGAGTGAATCGACACTGTCGATTGGGACGCAGACGTCGGGGTCACTGCGTGGGGATCGTTCAGCACGACCTCGACCAGTGACGCGTCAAGGTGGGGTAAGGTAGAACGTGACATGTCGATCTTCGGTGGCGTTATTGCGATGATCGTTTTTGTTGATGCTGTTCGTAGCTCTAGTGAGGATAGGGATGAACTCCGCTCTGCTATTGGAGCTCTCGGTGTGTCGATCCATAGAGGGTTCTGTCGTAGCTGAGACGAGCTTCCACTTCGAGTGGACGACAGCTCTGGTGCACTACCAGCGTCATACAGCGGTTTGTCGATCATCCGATCTGCGTTGTCGGCAGAAGCTCGTCGTCCGGTAGCAACGGAGAGAATCTTCTTAACCGGAGACTTCAGCTTGTCCGAGTTGAGTTTCAATGACAGGGGCCCTGCAGTCGGTTTTGACCTGTGAAACCTCTCCTTCTCGACATGAAGAGCGACCTTCTCTTGGCGCAATTTGATAGATAGATTAGTCAGTTGTTCAGCTTGCCGGGATAGGAATATTCGCTGTGATGCCATATCCCGTTGTTGAATTGCCATTGCTTCCGCCATGTGGTCTAATGCAGTCTGGAGGTCTGTGATTCGAGCATCTCTCCACCTTAACTGCTCAATACACACTGGGTTCTCACAGATGTGAAAACTCGGCTCGGGACAGCTACTTTCGTTGGAGAGTCCCTTGCTTCTTTCGTCTTCATGTAAGCGCCTCTCATGCTCTTCGATAACTGAAGGGGTCATCTTCGAATAACGCCGAAAAAGGGCTGTTCTTGATGCCTCGATCATGATCTCCTGAGGCATACCGCTACCAATGACAGAAACTGCGGTGTCATGATACTCGGCTTCGTTGTCACCATGGTCAACGTAACTCTCAGTTTTACAATCCGCCTCCTCGACATCCTCCTCGTTCTCTGACTCTACTTCTTCTTCCTCCTCTTCTTCCTGCTCACCATTTGTCTCTCCATCATCAACAGCCTCGTTGGTGCGCGGCTTCTCGTCGGGCATTTGACCGTTTTTCTCTTCGTTGCCCTCTACTGGCAGCGTCTCCTCACGCCAAATCGACCCTGTGGCCTGGTTGTGGTGTTCAATACTAGCGTCTGCTTGCGGGGACTCGCCGGTCTCTGTCTGCATGCTCTTCAGCGAGTGACGCTGTTGCTCTGTCCTGACTTCGCCCATCGCTACGACGTCGATCGCCATGCTCAGCTCGTCTTTGACTCTGCTGTCTCAGAGCACGACATGGTTCAAGCATCAAGCTATTCCTGGGGTTGTTTTGATTGTACCCATTTTATTTGTCGACCTTTGCGCAACATCCTGCTGCAACTCATCTAAACTCAGTAGACTACTGACTGTTTCTCGATCGTGTTAGCCAGGTTTCTCGAACCCGTTAGACGGTCCGTTTTTATCAGCACGCCAGGAAAAAGCGGTGAGAAAAGAGAATGGGTCGGCCCCAAGAAGAAAAATATTCGATCCATCACCAGAGGCGCGTCCCGTCATCGCCAGGCAACGAATAGAGCGGGAGTCCATTCGCAAGAGGAGGAGCAGTGCTCTGGTGCAGGCGGCTCTGGTGGCCACGACAGAACCGTTCTCCGTTCCACGGTTCTCACCACCTGACAACTGCAGAACGTAAGTCGTAAGCCGACACACATCACCCATTACGACAGTTCCGCTGAGAACAGGTGGGGAACAGGACGCCAGGACTCCGGTGGATGCATCACGCTGGCGCGAGCCTGGTCGGAGCTATTTGCAGATGTCTGGCGGGGCAACTACGAGGGACGATGCGAGCGGTGCATGCAGCGCTGCCGTGGACCAGGCACTCAACCAGCTGGATCAGGAGATGAAGGAGGAAGCTCCAGCGACGGAGCGGCAACGAAGCGCGACGAATGGCCCTCGCAACGACACCGCGTGGAGCTTCGTTCAAATGAACATGACGCTCCTGCCGATCGCCCGCCCGCTTCCTGTGCAGATATCGAACCGAGTTCATGAGGCGCTTTCAGGGTACAAGCCCCGAACTCCCACCCAGAAGCTACATCATCGCATACTGCGGAACGCTTCCAATATCAGCCCTCGCAGGAATGAAGATGGTATGTTGCGCCGTCGCGGGTCTACATCATCAGAGAGTGGAGCGCTTGGCCACGTGATTCCGAGGCAGCCGATCACAGAGCGGCAGTACTCAGCTCCAACGTCCATTCAAACGCATTGTGGAAAGCGAAAAACTGAATATGATGATCACTACCTGCCATTGAATTGGGCTGCTTCCAACGGATTGGTTGAAGAAATTGGCGCGGTGCGCATCCGAAGCCATAGTGAAGACTTCACGTTGAGATGTGGATCTCCTGTGTCATCTGGAAGCGAGTCTCCTCATGAGACACTACTGAAGAATCGAAGTGCTAGTGCATCGTCGGGCTTTACTCGCCGAATCGCGCTCTTCAAGGACAAGCGCATTCTCGAACTCCAAGATGAAGAGCGGCGCCTTTTACCGGACGAACGTGCTACCCTCCCATCTCCATCAAAGCGCTCTCGACGCCAGTAGCATCCTTCTACTCGTGCCCACACCTATCTATTCCCTCATCCTCATGCACACCTGCTGACCCCATTGCATCCATGTTTGGGGCCCCGACATTGTTGGTAAAAAAAAACAACCGCGAGAACGACGCAATGAACTGTTCTGCTTGCCACAATAAACGGCTCTTTTGGCCAACATGGCTACATTTCGTCACCTTCGTGTCACATTCCCCCACTTCAAGGACGGGCACTAGTATCCTCCATGTGCCAAACTTCCCTCCACCTCGCCATCATGGACCCGTTCGTCGAGCCGCAAGAGGTCAAGTTCGACCCCGCCGCGTACATCCACACGTCCGTGGGCAACAAGATCAGTCGCCAGTGTACGCTCTGCAGTGCGCACAACATCCACCTGCGTGGTAAGGCCATCATTGACGCGGGCACCATCATCCGCGCCGACTTGGCCAAGGTGGTGCTCGGCAAGCAGTGCATCATCCGCGAAGAGTGCGTCATTAAGCCACCGATCCGAGTCTCTGCGACGTACGTGCGCACTTTGTTGGCGGCTAAGGGAAGCATGATAACACACGTATGCTTGTAGGAGTTTGGCGTTCATCTCGATGAAGATCGGGGACCACGTGTACATCGGCGAGAACTCGGTTGTGGAGGCGGCGATGATCGGCTCCCACGTCCAGATTGGCAAGAACTGTGTTATTGTAAGTAGTTCTGTTAGTATGAGCGATTGCTCGCGTTGTCAGACTGAGTGTCTGCTGGTGCAATGCAGGGCAAGCGTGCAATCATCCGCGACTGCTGTCGTATCGAAGACAACACAGTCGTGCCTCCTGACTCTGTCATCGCCCCGTTCTCACACATCGGTGGGGTTCCTGGGCGCCTCATTGAGGACATGCCAGAGTCCACACCGGAGCAGTGTGTCGCACAGATCAGTCGCTACTTTGACAACTTCACACCTCAAGACAAGTGAACTTGAGCCCACATCAGAGCCATTTCTTATTGCTATTGAGGATGTGAGAGCGTCTGTCAGGACTCGTGGGGTGGTAAAACGCCGGGCCGGGGACATCTCCATTGACGTGACCGCCCAATCCACCTCCTCTCGATGTGACGGACTTGAACACACTCGCTGCGCCTGGTTTCTGAACGATCGTACCGGAGTCAGTCAGCGGCAGAGTGATATTGTAGGAGCCTGGACCAATTTCTCCGTCCCCAATTCTCTTCATGGGTTGTCGGCCAAACCGATCTATATTTCCCTTTTGGAAAACCGCACCCGTGTGCGCACGAGCAATGTGGTCGTACCGGAGGGCCGCCTCTGCTTCATCTGCGTTGTATGCTCCGGGTCCAGGAGGTAGCTTCGCTTCGTCAGGGGCCTCTAGGCGTTTAGCAGTTGACTTGAAGACCGACTGGGGAGACCGATTCCCACTCCGTGCAGCTTGAGCTAGTTGGATCGGGTTCTCATATTGGCCAGGAGCAGGCACATCGGCTCTGGGCTCGAAGCCACGAGACGTTTTCGATACAAACGCTGATCGAGCGATATTCCGAGCGATTGCTGATGACGTTTGAGACACGTTGTAGTCGGCAGGTCCAGGTATATCTGCGGCGTCAACAGTAGTGAATTGGTTACTAGTGCGTGGCTGAACGAATGCACGAAAGTGTGAGCGATAGCAGTGGCGTGACCGAAAGAAAGGGAAGTTGTACCGGGCTGGCGAAGGCAGCAGATCCATACTTCTTGTTGTGAGGTCTTCGATCTCCTTTTCTACGCATCGATCACCAAGTAAGACTACTCATGCTTAACCACACCGCTCGTCAAAGAGACGAACCGAATGTCTTGGTACTGCCCAGGGCCTGGTACGGGATCACGGATGCGGTCGTTGAATCGCTTGGTCTTCGACACAAAACCCGTCGAATAGCCGAGCTTCGAGACGGAGCCTGAGTCGGTCGTGGTGCGTATCATACTAGGCGGCTTGTAGTAGGAGCCTGGTCCTGGGAGGTCATTCTAGAACAAACTGAGGAACTAACTTCATAGCTGGATGGTTCATTCAGAACCCACCTCGCTGTCATTGAATCTCTGTGTGCGATTGCCGAAGGCGTCTCGCTCGTTGGCTTCACGGTGGAGCACTGTTTCGTACTTGGAGGGAATCGAAGTAACTCGCTGTATGGACATCGCCACCAGCTATAGTCTTGTCATCAACACCAACGACTTGGCAACAACGCACCGATTGTGGCTCTGGTGAGGACTGTCGTCTCGCCGCTCCTCCACGAAGCAAGGCGCCAGTCGTCCGTGTGCCGACCTGGCGGTAGTTGATGCGTGGAGGCTCGCTCATTAAGCTGTCGACATCTCCACGTAGCCCTGGCATTGCAATATCCACGGTGCAGTGGCTGCGGTGGCATCGACCAGATTCTCAACTATAAATACAGCAACTACAACGTTGTACATGATCCTGACCATCATCCCCGTGTTGCCAATGCAAGGGCCCTCGTCTGCCGAACAGGCATCGATCTCTCTGGTATTATTTGGTACCTGAATACTCCACGTGGCCTCTCTTGAGCATCCATCAGTCCATTGAGAAGTTCTCAATGGACTGGTGGATGCTAGTGGGTGCTTGTCCCGTGATCATCGAGATTGCGTGGAGCGACCTTGACGGTCACGATTTTCTTCCCGGATTCAAACTCAGCTGCATTGATCTGGATTATCCTCGATGCGAAAAGAGGTTTCGATTATTCAATGCCTGGCCACGACATGCTGAGTGGCAGCGCGCTGAACTTGCTCAGTAGAGGTATTTCGCGAAGCGTTTGGGTCACGAATCTACGTGATGATTTGCTTGACGAAATAGAAGCGCGTTTGGATGTGCAGTCGTAGAGTATTATAACAGGACTCGAAGTTGATCTCCATAATCCATACATAGGAGTACAGTACCATTTCGACCTGGGCTACGAAAACTGTGTCCTCTGTGGAACAAAGCACGCGACATTTATATGTCGACCTGGCGATGATCGATGCGCATTGGCTCGCTAAATAATCTGTTGATCTCTCCACATAGCTTTTCCAGCGATGCATCTTCACAAATCTGAACTGTGATCATACCAATGTTACCCAGTTCTGAGGCTTGGTCTGCAGCACCATGAACTAACCGTCTCTCTATTGGGTTCCTACGTGAATGCCTAGTGTATCTCCTCATGAAGAGCTCCATGCGTCCATTGAGGTTCCCATGGCATTGTTGCTCTTCGTGGTGGCATTGAGAGTGATGGTCACCCGCGTCCTCACAGTCATCCTGCGGAGTACGATGACGATGCGCACTCGTCGACTCTGCTCGCGCCGCTCAGCTGCCATGAGCCACACGCGTGCTCCGCTACTGTCGTTCGGGTATGTGCCATGACGTGAATCTGGAGTAGCGGTGATTGAGAAACCAATGTGGCAACAGTCTCGTGACTGATGTGCAGTACGCCGACGTGGACGACGGATGGAACTACGCGCACACGCAAGAGCGCTATTACCGCAGCGCACTCGTGCTATTGCGTGAGGCAGTTGACGAGTGGATGGCGCAGGCGGATAGTGTACTGCCTGAAGACAGTGCACAAGGAACGGAGAAGAAGCCCATTCGGTTTGCAGTCAACCTGGGGGACCTCGTGGATGGCAAGAACCGTCATGCGGGAACGACGCAAGCGGCGATCGTGGATTGCAAGGCCGCGTTTGAGGACTTTGAAGCCCGTGTTGGACCTGTGCACCACCTCGTGGGAAACCACGAGCTGTACAACATCACTCAAGAAGAGTTCAACGACCAGCTGCGTTGGCGTGAAGCAACGCAGACGTACTACGACTTCACTCTGCGAGAACACGCACCGAACGCACGCTTCATCGTGCTCAACTCCTACGGTCTCTCGAGTCTAGGACGCCACGGCGGCCCGAATGACCCAGTGTTCCAGGAGGCGCGCCACCTTCTGCGTCAGGTCAATCACAACGCAGACCTGAACTCGCCACTCGGACTGAAGGGCGATGAGAAGCGCTTTGTCGAGTACAACGCCGCCATCGACGCCAAGCAGCTTGCGTGGCTCGAGTTAACTCTGTCCAAAGCATCAGCTAACGGCGAGGACGTGTTCATTTTCACGCATATTCCGATCCACCCCAAGTCGTGCCCTACGAATTGCCTGCTCTGGAACTACGACCAAGTGCTCCAGCTCCTCGAGCGCTTTAGCGATTGTGTGCGCGTTGTGTTCTCAGGGCACGTGCATGGAGACGGCTACGCGGTGTCTCAAGGCGTGCATTTCGTCGTGTGCGACGCGATCCTCGAGTGTGATCGTCGCGCCGGCGAGACGGCCCACGCTATCGTCGATATCCACGCTGACCGCGTCGTGATCAATGGGCGTGGCAAGATCCCATCGCGCGAACTACACTTCGGCTCATCCTCGTCCTGAAAATCGAGTGTGACATCGTATAGAATACACGCGGGGCCATTGAGCTGTTGTTCCTCTTCCATTAGTAGTAGTTACTGGTCGCGGTTCCGCCGGCTCAACGCACGGCGACTGTCACGCAGAACAACACACGCAGGCGACTCAACGAGGCAGTCGCACACTTAGTGGTGCTTCTCCTCAGCGTGCGCGTGCGCGTGGCGGTGGTGCGCCCACCACTCGACGGCAACACCCGTGGCGCCAATAAGCAGCATCATGTGAACAATTGGCTTGGAGCTGGGGGGAATGATGAAAAAAAAATAACAACAGCATGAGTCTCCACGATAAAGAGAGGACAGTTCCAGTAGAACATTCTGTACGCACCTGCCCGTGTGGATGTATCGCTGGCCGTAGCCCTGGACCCACTGCTGGAACTTGCCGACTGGCGGGTTGGCCGAGCGGGCGGCGATGCCGGCACGAGCGCGGTCCGCGAGGTCGGCGGTCGCGCGACGAGCGGCCTGGTACTCCTGCTGGAGCTTCTCCGGGTTGGTGTCCGCGAGGCGGCGGATCTCTTCGAGCGTGTACTCCTTCGACATGGCGGCGACGATTTGTGGGCGAATCGAGCAGTCGGTTCTCTCTCGGTTGGAATCACAGCCGCAAACCACAGCGCAGGCCTCCCCCCAATCAACGAACGGAGGAGGGCGCCACGCAGCAGCGCTACCGGACAGAACGGTTCCCAAACCGGTTCTGACGGTAGACGGAACTGTCGCAGTCAAAAGTATTGGCACCCATTTTAATGTGTGCCACATTTGTTTTAAAAAAATGTGGCAAGTTTTTAACGCTTATCTCAGTAGGCAGCACCACAAGCTCCCTCCCCCCCACCCACCCACCCCACTCTTCCTACTACAACAAAAAAGGTCTCAACTCCTGGAACACATCCAAACCATTTCCACATCACCCTGTACATGTTGCCGTCCATTGCTGGTGCTCCTATCGGGCATTCGGCCTGCACCATAATCACTGGGCGCAAGCTCCGCTTGCTCCCGGTGAAACCCATACTTCCACACTCATTGCCTTGTATCGACTATCGCAGGCTCCCCCCTTTCTTTGGTCCTCCATTACCCATTATTACGGGTATATCGTCTCCGACAGGGAGTTCCGGCGGTTTTCGCACGTCTGAGAATCCAACGTGCGATCTCCCACGTGATGCATCAACCAAAAGCGACCACCAGAACGCAACTCGCCGTCTTCCTGTGACCATGAGCGGCAGCAAGTACCCGCATCTGCTCCGTCCCTTGGACCTGGGCTTCACCACGCTCAAGAACCGCGTGCTCATGGGCTCCATGCACACGGGTCTCGAGGAAGGCAAGCAGCTCACGCGCCTCGCCGCCTTCTTCGCCGAGCGTGCGCGTGGTGACGTGGGGCTCATTGTCACGGGCGGCATCGCCCCCAATCGCGCGGGCCGCGTGAGTCCATTGGCCGCCAAGCTCACGACAAAGGGCGAGATCCACGCGCACCAAGAAGTCACGGCCGCTGTGCATGAAAACGGCGGCAAGGTCGCCATGCAGATCCTGCACAGCGGACGCTATGGATACCATCCCTTCAACGTAGCGCCGTCGCCCATTAAGGCACCGATCGGCTGGTTCACGCCCAAGGAGCTGTCGCACAAGGGCGTGCTGAGCACGATCAAGGACTATGCCAACTGTGCCGCAAATGCCCGTGCCGCGGGGTACGATGGTGTCGAGATCATGGGCTCGGAAGGCTACTTGATCAACCAGTTCATCGTTGAGCACACCAACAAGCGCACGGACGAGTGGGGCGGCTCGTACGCCAACCGCATCCGGTTCCCCGTCGAGATCGTCAAGGCTGTGCGCCAGGCCGTGGGCAAGGACTTCATCATCATTTACCGCCTCAGCATGCTCGATCTCATTGAAAAGGGCTCGACATGGGAGGAAATTGTGGAACTTGCACAGCAGATTGAGGCTGCGGGAGCCACGATCATCAACACAGGCATCGGCTGGCACGAGGCACGTATCCCGACCATCGCCACGAGTGTCCCACGCGGTGCGTTCTCGTTTGTGACCAAGAAGATGATGGGCAACGTCGGCATCCCGCTTGTCACGACGAACCGCATTAACGCGCCTGAAGTGGCCGACAAGATCATCGCGGATGGCTGTGCGGACATGGTGTCGATGGCGCGTCCCTTCTTGGCCGACCCGGAGTTCGTTAAGAAGGCCAGCGAGGGCCGAGAGGAAGAGATCAACACGTGCATTGGGTGCAACCAGGCCTGTCTGGACCACACGTTCAAGGGCATCACAGCGAGCTGCCTCGTGAACCCACGGTCGGGCTACGAGACTGAACTCAACTTCACGCCCACGGAGACGCCTCTGCGAATCGCAGTCGTGGGTGCTGGTCCTGCTGGTCTGTCGTTCTCGACGTCGGCGGCCAAGCGTGGTCACGAAGTCACGCTGTTTGACCAGGCACAGGAGATCGGCGGCCAGTTTAACATGGCCAAGGTCATTCCTGGTAAGGAAGAGTTCTACGAGACGTTGCGCTACTTCCAGAAGCAGCTCAAGCTCACGGGCGTGAACGTCAAGCTGGGCCAGCGTGTGAGTGCGGATGATCTCGTGGCGGGCGGCTTCGACCGCGTGATCGTCGCCACGGGTGTGCTGCCTCGTGACCTCAAGATCCCAGGCGCCGACCACCCCAAGGTCGTGAGCTACATCGACGTGCTCAAGCACAAGGTGCCAGTGGGTAAGAAGGTGGCGGTCATTGGTGCCGGTGGCATTGGTTTCGACGTGTCTGAATACGTGACGCACCACGGCAAGTCGCCGTCCCTCGACGTGAATCTGTTTGCGAAGGAGTGGGGCTTTGACGTGACCAACTCGGTGCGTGGTGGCATCGCCGGAGTCAAGCCCGAGATCCCTGAGTCCCCACGTGAGGTCTACCTGCTGCAGCGTAAGTCGACAAAGCACGGTAAGGACCTCGGTAAGACCACCGGGTGGATCCACCGCGCGTCGCTCAAGGCTCGTGATGTCAAGATGATTGGCGGCGTCAAGTACGACAAGGTGGACGACGCTGGACTGCACATCACGGACAAGAAGGGCCAGCAGAAGGTGCTCGATGTGGACACGGTGATTGTGTGTGCGGGCCAAGTGCCGCTGCGTGAACTGGAGGAGCCGCTCAAGAAGGCTGGAGTGAAGGTGTTCCGAATTGGTGGTGCCGACGAAGCCGGAGAGCTCGATGCCAAGCGTGCGATCGACCAGGGCGCCCGTTTGGCCGCTAAGATCGAGACGGCGACGCCTGGTGAGCAGTTGCAGGCGCCACCAACGCTCACGTCTCAGATCTTCCAGTTCCTGGGCAAGTTCCAGAAGTAGAAGGAGAGGAAGAAATGAAGAAGAATGTACGATTATCGTTAAGCAAAACCAAAGTAAGGGCCTTAGAGTTAGTTGAGACGCTGGCGCTTGGCCTCACGTAGCTCTTGGAAGAACTCCTGGATGTCCTGAGCACGCACGGTCTTGCCCGTGGCCGCGAATG